>PVNU02002198.1:0-31775 GCA_003013855.2 Liriodendron chinense | reverse complement strand
AGATTGCAGAGTAGGAGACTGATAATAGGTCAATTGCTACTGGAGATAGCCAGGTTCCGAACCGGCTAATGGATGACGTATCAAATTGCACAGCCACCGAGAGTCAGGTTAACGGAGACAAACTTTAAGGGGTTGATGTATTACTGGGGGTTGATGTATTACTGGCTGAGCGAACTGAACCCATCAAAATTGTGATGGGGAACGAGTCTTTTGCTATGCCTGTTGATGATCCTCGGGCAGGTTCTTCTCACGGCCGAAGGAAAGCTAGGATCAAGCTCGTTCCCAAGAAGCACATAGTCTTCCCGAAGAAGAACCTAAAAATAGTTGAGGCACTTTATATCCAGAAGTGGGGTAGCTTGGATTCATTGTCATCATATAGTCAGGAGGAAGCTGTTATTGGTTTAGTTCGAGTCATGTTGACGTCGACAGTCGTGAAGAAGGAGAAATTCAGTCGCAAGCTATGGTAGGAAACGTTGATGCTGGCAATCATGTGATGAATACGGATAAACTAGCAACCCTGGTCAGTGTCCAGGGGGGACAATCAGCGGGCCACATTACCGGGCACACTGGTGACAGTAGTGAACCGTGCCATGATTATAGCGAAAATGAGGGCAATTTCATAAATAATTGTTTTGACGACAATATAGGCGGAAGCAGTGGTAATGGCGATACAACTGATGATGGTGCGACCGACCGGGCAGTCGGGGTCGAAGGGGGTGCTGATAGGCCGATTAACGAAGATGCTTAGGCTTAGGGCACTTCTGAGCCTATTCATTCTACTCCTCAGGCTATCACGATGTCGATGAGCGGGTCTCTTACAAATGTGCAATCACACTCGTTCGCGAGGCCCTCTCCAGGTCACAGGGTGTATAAGACGGGTTGTTCGCTCGCCTCAAGTGCAGGGCTGCGACGTAGTAATAATCTCGGTAAGATCGAGGTCGATCCATATATAGTTAATTACGGTAAACAATCTGAATTATTCTAATAACTTCAATCTAAACAGTTTTGGAATTCAATTTTAAGAACTAACGAAAAATAGTAATTTAAGAAGAAGAAAATCTGAGGATTTAAAGGGAAACTAAGGCTTTAAGGATCCACTTGTAGTAGTCCAATGCCAATTTATTCATCCAAGCACAAACACAATTAGAATCGAAGTTCTATCTCTCATCTAATTGGAAGATATTTCATTCAACACAAACAGTCCCACTTAAATATGAAAAATCAGATTTTTAGTTCTAATGAAGCATGTAGAATTCAAACTTGTAGCCTTTGGAGTAACAACCAAGAGATTATGGCATGCTCTAGGGTTATTATAATTCGAATATAATTATACCATAATGATAATCTTAGAGAATTGCAAGAAACTCATGTCCGAAGTACATGAACTCTCATAAAACTTCTAAAAATACCAATTTTATTCAAACTAGAACTTAAAAATGCAAACTTGAAGTAAAAGTACGTCATATAAACGAATTGAACATTGAAACTAACTACGAGCTTCACCTTTTAGCCCTAGCTAAGAGGTTCTAGCCGAGCATTGTCATACTACAACTAGAATCAAAAGAAAAACTACTTGAAAGCATAGAAAAACTATAAAAACCCTAATTGGAGGAGTTGTGAATGCTCCACGACGATCCTCTCCCCCTCCCATGACTTCAATGTTCTTCTATGATGTCTTAGGAATGATGTAGAGGTGTCCTTTTGTAGTAGTTTGAGGCGGTGGTCAACTAGTCGGAGCCTATGGCCTACTAGTCAGAGGTATGGACAGCAACAACTTTAACTGAAATTTGAATTTGGGAGTCTCGTCGACCGGTCAGCTGACCGGTCGAAGCCTCTGGCCGGCCGGTCGGCCGACCGGTTAAAAAAGGGACTTTTTAGTCCAACGAGTTCAGCAACAAATACACCTTCCAGATTGAATTTTCGACCGGTCTGGCAACTGGTCAATGGCCATGGCCGGCCGGTCGATAGTGTATATTTTTTTTGGACTTTTTCTTTCTTTCTTCTCTTTCTCCCTTGCATCTTTCTTCCACCTCTTGCCACTTGTTCTATTGATATTCAATGCATACAAAGTGACTCTTTTGACATCTTATTGGTAAAGTCTCTCTCTCATTCCTACAATCATAAACAAATGTATTAGATTAGTCTTTAAACATAAAAACCATGCATAATGTGTGATGAATTGGGATTACAATATGCACAATTCAGAGCTCAACACGGGTGTCGAGCCCACTTCAACAGCTACACAGACCTTTGCAGCGCGGGCTGCCGGCTCCATTGCACCAACCATTATAGACGTGATAGATGTCACCATGTTTGGAGCTGAGCCAGGTAGCTACCATTACAAAGTAAGTATCATAACCTATAATTACCTTTTACCTTGATTTCTTGCGTGCTTGTATATGCTTGTTTATCATGTTTGTATGTCACTCTCGGACAGGTGCTGCTGAGTCGGTAGACGATGTGGTCTTGCCTACAACCTTTAGTGTATCTGACACTGAGTGTATCGTAGAATCGCTGGTTGCGACTGAAGTGATTGAGACTGACGTCGATATTATTGCGTCTTCGGGTGTGGCCTCTGAGTCATTGACCAAGGTCACTGAGCTGATTGAAGATACAACGACAGACAACGCGGATTCTTCGGGATATGTTGGCAACTTACCTTCGACCCTTGGTAGGATCTTTTCGTAACTTCTTTTCTAGGTTGCAATTTTTTGAGTTTTCACCTACATTTATCGGTTCATTGCATACTTACCTTATTTTGTCGTAGTCGTGGCTGAACCTGATGCGGTCGTCGATGCAGCGCTGAACATCCCTTCCTTCGATCATTTAGATTGCTTTGGACAGGGTATATTAAAGAGTCTTCTATTGGGCTTTTCGAAGATGTTGGTGAACCCACATGAATGACATCTACTAGGGGCTGGAGTGAAGTCATTGAAGACTTGCGCAAGCCTGATTGGGCCCGATGTGTTTGCGATTGTTCGTTGCATTTCTTCCTTTGAAGAATCTATCGCTCGGGTCGCATCGGCTGAGCGGGCCGAGCTGGACCCTACTGCTGAAGAGAGGCGGCAGGAGTTGTCTTCTTTACGACCTTTCGCGGAACAACAGGGGCGTCTGATGGCGGAAGTGCGGATGACTTTGCATGATAACGAGACTCGGTGTTGTCGACATTTAAGGCATCTTGCTAAAGTCAGGGATGAGATAGCACGCTTGCAAGCGGAGGAAGTGTCTATAAATTGCGAGGTTGCCTGTGTTACTTTTGTCATTGACTAAGACCGCGTCACGACCATATGGCTTGAGGGTGAAAGTGAATCATCCGTAGGCGGGTGGCGGAGCTGGAAGCCTAACTTCAGAACATTCATGACCCTATACGAGAGCTGGCAAACGCAAAGGCCTCCTTGGAAATAGCGAAGGCGAATGTGACTCGATTTGTGGCGGGGTGCCTTGAAAGATTATAATTTTACTTTTCGATGCCCTCCTTTTGAGGCCATCACAAGACTGAAATAGTTGTAAAGGATTTATCAGAGTAGCACGCTTGTAGCTATGTGCACATTTTTTGTAGTTTCTTCTTTTTGCCACATATATACATGCAATGACTCTACCGTTGAGCTCTTAATTGTGCATATTCTAACCCCAATTCATCACTCATTATGCATGGTTTTCATGATTTAAAGGCTAATCTAATGCATAGTTTTGTGGTTGTAGGAATGAAAGAGAGACTTCATCATTCGGATGCTTTGAGACCCTTCTTACATACCTTAAAGATCAAAGGAAAGGAAGAACAAAAGAGGGAAGAAGAAAGGAAAGAAGAGAAAGAAGAAAGGAAAGAAAAAGGAACCCCAAAAGGTGGTCGGACCGGTCAAGACCGGTCGGCCAACAATGCAGCTTTCTACATAGCACGCTGGACCAAAATAGACAGGTCTAGACCGGTCTTGACCGGTCGGCCATGCAAATTCCAGGTTCCAGATTCCAGACAGCAGGCCATTCCCGTTTCTGATTTTTTGGACTAGTTTTCTGGGCCCATCTTAATGATATTTGAAAATCCAATACATCCATGTCGAAGAGGAGCTCGATGCCGAACTAACCCAAGTGGTTTCGTGTCGATCGGAGCTACGGATTGATTGTGGTGGCCAAAACAATACGAACTGTCCAGAAAGTTCCAGATTCTGCCTACTCCACTCTGGGCCGGTCCAGGTGACTCATCATTGATGATATGAAGAATCTACTTTGACCATCTTTTAGACCACATCCATATTTAAATAACCACAAAGTTTCAGATCAAAAGGATGTGTGGTTTGATGGTACCGGTTGAAGAAAGATGGACCATCCAGAAAGATCCAATTGCGCAGAGTTTATAAAAGCCCTAATTGTTCTAATTTTCGGACCACATTCTGGGATTGTTTTGGACAATCTAATTCATCTATCATGTAGAGGAGGAAGTTTTCTACCAATGTTCAAAATTTGGGACCAATCCGATATCTGTACACTCCGGAGCATTGAAAGCAAGATGACTGGTTCTAAAGGTACCCGAAGTGCGCGATTTTGAGAGGCGGTCGGTGATATGATTGGTGGGCCCATTCAGAGGATAATCTTGGAAATCTAAATCATCTATGAGGAAGATCACATTACAAGGAAGCTACAAATCAATTTTGAAGGCAATCCGACCATTGGTCAAGCCGTACGAAACGAAACAAAATCTATTACGTTGCGGTACTCTTGCTGCACTATAAAAGGGGGTGCTCTCTTCTATTCCAGGAAAACCAAGGACGTGGGGAGCAAGGAGTTCAAGTCATAGGAGGCTTCCTAGCCTCCTCCAGCTAGTTTTTCTTCCTTTTCTTAGTTCTAGTTTTATTTTTAATATGCTTTTCATTAGCTAATCTCTTAGCTAGAGCTAAGAGGTGAACCTTATAGTTTTCTTAGATTGTTTAATTCGTTTAATGTGGTTTTAAGTTGGATTTCATGTTAAGAATAATGGTTTGAAGTTTAATTCAAGTGCTAAGTAGTTTTTCTTAGTCTTATGATGACTCATGGATGTTTGGAAGAATTGCTTGAGTTCTTAATTGTTGGGAACTAGTCTAGACCTGTATGATCCGAGGAATTGGAGTACGCTCTAGTACTATGATCTTCATGTGGGAACTTCTTACCAAAAGTCTACTTTTATAAAAATTCTGAAGTATGTGAGATTGTGCCTGTGATTTGGATCAAGTTTAAATCATGATCTAGTTTTATCTTGTGACAGGATTTAATGATGATTATGGTTGTGATCTTAACCTATTGGAATTGGGACTGACCTATGCAATTGAGTGTGCTCAGGTCCTAGCTTGCATTGAGAGAATCATATACATGAATCATACATGTGACAGATTGATTGTTTTAACCGCTCTATCATCCGGCTAGATAGAACTTAATTTCGATTTTAGTTGAGAAAGTGAGAAACCATAGCGAATTATGCATCTAAGGAGAGCTATAAGTGGATCCTTGATGCTCTAGTTATCTTTCCATTATCAGATTTTCTATTTTATGTTCAAAACCAATTTCACAAACCTCTTTAGATTCTAGTTATTAGGATAATTTACATTGTTTACTTCCTTCCCTATGGATCGACCTTGGTCTTACCGAGATTATTACTACATATCAACCCTACACTTGGGGAAGCGAACATCTACTTGTAGAACATATATTGACATGCAATGCAAATGGTAGTTATCCTTATTCTATCGCATGTTATTGTACGATTAGTGTGGTGGTATTCAGCCTCATATAAACTGATAATAACCAAAACAACAATAATATATTCTAGGAATGGTCGTATGCAGTAATCAATGCAGAGTAAGATGAGGAGGGTGATACTTCCCTTTGTCGTCAACCTGGACAGTCTTAGCTTGCCACGTTCAAGGCATATCTGTGTCATAAGTTTAAATATTTTTTTTGTCTAACTCCTTGCTATCATTTTCATCTGTCGTGTTCCTGGCTTGCCCTCGGTCATTTCCTTCTATAAACCTGAATTTTTCATCATGCATTTGGGCTTGCCCCTAGTCATTTCTTTCTATAAACCTGACTTTTTTCATCATGCATTTGGGCTTGCCCCCAGTCATTTCTTTCTCACACTCTTCAGCTCTCAATCGTGCATCGGGTTTGTCCCTAGTGTATTCGGCCCATTATCTCACGAAGTAATGTTCTCCAAGGAACCAAGTGCATAAGGGAATAGTATCGCACATAAAGGTTTGAGTTTGTAGAGATGCCTTGACGAAGAATGCTTACATGAACTAAAAATTCATATAGAGGTCGTTTAACCATAGTTTTCGATCATTTACTCTCATTGCAAAACCGTTCATAAGAGAAGGCCATAGATGCTCTGGTGTGAAGCGATATATAATAGAATGCTCTGACCGTCTTCATATGAAACCATATACACAAAAGACCGGCTACTCCGAATTGCTCTCATATAGAGTAGAAGAATGTCAGAATGCAATGATGATAATAAGAAGGCTATGACGAAATACGAAAGCAGGACACACTACGCCAAAATTGCATTTTTGCGATGAACCAAGTCCGTCGCAAATCCATATTAGCGACGAACTTGGTCCGTCGCATGGGCCGTCGCAGTTTACTGTGGCAAATTTCAAACGACGGATTATATTCGTTGCTTTTAAACGACGAATTACGTTCGTCGCTAAATTATGTAAAGCGACGGATTTAGCGACGGATGTTGGTCCGTCGTACAAAATTGTTGCGACGGATATCGGTCCGTCGTACAAAATTGTTGCCACGTATATCGGTCCGTTGTTAAATTTATGGGCGACAGCGTGATTGCATTCATTTAGGAATTTCAGCGACGGGTTTGGTCCGTCGCTAAATTTTCTGAACGCACACCTATTACGTTTGAATTTATTTTTGAATCTATTGCACCTGATAGTCATCCAAATTATTAAAAAAAAAAAAAATTAAAACCTAACAAATCATAATTATATCATATATGAAACTTAAAGTCCTTACATTTCTAGTGAAAAATAATATTAATATTTGTTACAAATCTACACATTGAAGTGAACCATTCTCCATAGAATGAGCAACTAGGCTTTATTTTGTTCCCAATATTGAAACCAATCTCTTGAGCATACGTGAAGCTAGCCTTCATTTATAATCTTTCCTTTATAGCTACTTCCACCTCATACGTTAGCAAATCCATCAACTGGCCTACCTGCAAAATCCAGAATATAAAACATAAAGAGTATCAGTATTGTAATGTAAGAGCAAAAAAGGAAAAACAACAACAAAAGACAATGAAGCACCACCTACTCGTAAGAAATGCCATGAAATCGGAAACCTGGAGGCAATTCCATTTGATCCTCTTTGGATAGAGCATTCACAAACAAAGCCAGCAAGCAGAGAAATTTTTAGTCAGCAGAGTCGAAGTAAAAGCGTGGACTGATCTGAAAATAAAAATAGAAATCCAAAACTGATAAGCATATAAATGTATTCAGCATCACTGAAACCAATTTACAAGCAAGAGAAACGATAGTTACTTGGATTGGAGGTAACTTGGGTCGAAGTCCTCCATACTTTGTCTTCAGCTCTTCCTCCTATAGAATACAAAACTCCTAAAATGATCTGGATCCAAGACTCAAATAAGCCGCACTAAATGATGAACGGTCTGGATTTAACATCTAGTGGGCAAAAGACAATCACAATTGAGTAAAAGGCTGGCATAGAGCATTTCTGAACTCAAATGAGAATTTCTATGATCAATGTTCTCAAAAAGTTGAATAATCGAATCATAAAATCAGATCATAGATCATAACATAATATCATTTATTCACAATCAGGGATGATGATTGATCCTAATTTGTGACCGTACATATATGAAATATCATCTAAGAGATGTATATCGATTTATCATTTAAGATATACTTTCACACGCGTGCACACACACACACACACAGAGGATGTGGATGAGTCATGGATCATAAACTATGGGCCTCACTTGTTCAAATTGAAAACCCACGTACACTTGAAGAGAGATTCAAATTACTTGAACTAAACATCTGAAGTACTCCACGCCCAGCTGACTAGAAAAAATCGTCACTGGTTCTTCCAAGCCTGCTAGACAAATACACAGTCTAACACCGTTAATTAATAATTAAGTTGGGCCATTCAGCCTCTTATATTTCAAATCCAAAACCTCCAGATTGCAAGTTTGGACATGTGACTTGAGGCATGATCACTCAATCAAGTTCAAAATATTGATCTAAACTGATGCTATAAATCTGGGTTTAATTTCTTTACAATTGATTGACTTACCTTCAGAGGTGAAGCGTCCTTCAAAATTATTGTGACTTAGATCAAGGCTCTTGAGGGATGAGAGTGCACCCAAATACGGCAGAATGCTTTTGTTCAAGGAGTTATCACTCAGGTCAAGGTGCTCTAGCTTGCTCAATCTGGACCATCTTTTGAAACCTGCATGCGGGTGACGTCATGTGTTTAAGGCCTTCTTAGAACTGGTAAAAATCTCAACCATTCTTAATATTTCATTAGAAAAATAAATAAATTTCCTCAAACGCAACATGCCGAAGAGGAATAATTACAACATCTTGTGCTAAGCATCAAACAGATAGAGCGAATAATTACAAAGGTTAAAAATGCTTCCTTAGGATATGGCCTCATATCTCAACAACTCTTTTTTTGTTTTTTCTAGTCATCATCATCGTCATTGAAGCCTTATACCAAGTTATTGGCTTTGGCTTGTTTTTTCAAGTCCAAATTGAAATTGATAGAATTACAGCTCAGAACCGAGAAATCCTGGATATGAATGCTTACGAGTTTTCAATTTGGCTATTTCCACTTCATTACACTAATAACTGCAGTACATTAATAAGTGCTCCAAATGCACCCTTAGAGATGCATGTATATACCTTCACATCTCGGTCCAAATCCAAAATGGCACTGTTGAGTGCGTTTGGCTGCACTATCACATCGAATTTCAATTATTAAATTTTGATTCCCCTGTTAGCATTTGTATTCATGTTACTTAGCTTCAAGTTCAAGGTAACATAGTTAACTTCCATTATTTCCTCCTTAATTAGATAAAAAAAATTCACAACTCAAATCATTTGGCTTTCCTATGTTAGCCTTGATTTCATCAATAAAGGTTAGATAGTTAAGACCATCAAAGAATAAATTACATAAAAGGCCAAAAGAGCAAACGTAACTGTAGTTCCATGGGATGTTTGCAATTCAATTTACCTGGCCAAATGGATGCAGCCCTGTTTCAAATCATCAAGGAAGAATGTTAAGATTGTAGGAGATAAAGGTACCTTCATGATCAACCCAACCACCCAGGTAATTCCAGGACAAATCGAGGCTCTGCAGTTCTCCAAAGGAAAGAAGTAAGTCAGCATTCAGATACCATTCTCCCAACTTCCATTCCCTCGTCTGGTTGAGAGAAATTTCAGTCACTCGGCCACCTGTCACATTGTTGCATTTGATTCTTTCCCAACTACAACAGTCAGTCCCATCCTCCGCCAAGTCAGGTCTCAGTTTTCCAACATTAAATACTGTTATTGCCAATGCCAAAGGATTATTATTGTCACAAGCTCATGTAGAAGAGAAGCCATACAAAAATTTTCTGCCATTCTTAGGGAGAAAGCCATAGAAGTTTTTGAACAACAAAATCCCTTTTGAGTTCAGTTGGAGAACATGGGTGCAGGTGCTGTCATCATTTCTACATCCCAAAACATTGATGAATATTATGTCAAAATTGAACATAATATCGATAAGAACATTAGCAACCAAACGAGAAGGTCTCCAGTCAAAACAACATATCGATAAGAACATTAGCAACCAAACGAGCATATTTAAGCAAGCATAAACAAAATATTCAAGCACAAACGACTTTTTTATGAATGTTTAGGACTAAATCAGGGTTTGCTTGAGAAAAAAGTATATATGCATGCAATGACTTTTTTATGACTGAACGATGAACATAATTTCAGTTTACCTGTCCCAACTCATTTCGTTTCTCTTTCGTTTGGTCCTAGTGACTCATTTTGTTGCCCACAACATTTTCGGGTTTGTTCCTTAGGGCCATGTGCAAGTGTCAAATAGGTAGGGATTTCATAAATTTTTTTTTAGTTTGAACGTGGCAGCTAGTGTTTGTGGGTTCAGATCTCCCAAATCGACATTGCCTGTCTTCTATCAACTCCAACACAACTTACCAACCACCCATCAGAAAAGCAAAATCAATGATAGAGATTGAATGGAAAAGAGGGTTCTCCTTATCACCCTCACACACCCCAATATCGATGTCATGAAAGTCTAGAACATTCCCAATTCGACATTTGAGCTAACTGGACTAAAAAAAGAAAAAGAAAAAGAAAAATGCAAGACAACTCTCCAAATTCAGTATCAGAGATGTCTTTAAGGACTCAAAAAATAAGAAAATGAAAATGAAAATCCACAAAATCAACAGCTTCAACATCTAACGCAGCCGCCTGTTGACTAGCAAAAGGGCCACCAAAGCAGAGTTCATAGCATACACAAGGCCACCTTTGAACAGAGCTACAATTACAACTTGGACTGACCAAATCAGCCCCTAGCAACATCACCAGCATTTGTGGTGGGGTCTGCTATTACAGAATTTTGAATAGGACTGGCCCAAAATAGTGGTGGGGCCTGCTGTTTCGGCTTCCCATGCTAAGCTGGTTCAGTTATGATGGTGGAAGTTTGCTTAGGGCCTGTTTGGTTGGCATCTAGAAACCTGTTTCTAACTTAAAATCTAGAACTGGGTGTCCATGAAAAATTAGGAAATCAATAGCAGAAAATGCTCAGAACAACTTGGAAAATCTTTAGAATCCCTGGTGTTTACAGCATGAATTCATCATCCTTGATGATTTATAACAATATACTTCACAAAAATAGAAGTAACTTCGATCTTCAAGTAGTTTGTCAAACTACCCATACAGCCACTGCTTTGATCTTCTAAACCATATGGCTGACCATGGGAAGAGTGAAGGTCACAACTAAGTGATGATGAATTTCTAATGCCATCAATAAAGATAATAAATGAAGTTTCCAAACATTTATGTTGGTTGGCATCGAAAACCAGTAATATACTACAAAAAACAGAGGTATGAAATAATTTGCATTAACTGATGGAATACCGAATACCTTCTCATGAGGCCCATCAACAGCCATGAGCAGAAGTCCAGATGCCAGAAGTACAGTACAAAATAGCATAAGCCAACCACCTCTTGTAAGAATATACAAAATTGACCGTTTCAGATATTGAACTGCAACCAAAGCGAAAAGCTTTAATGTCTTGAATGGTTGTGTTGTTAATGTCAAATTTTCTAGATCCAATCGATGCTCTCATGTAAATTTGCAAATAAATAATAAAAATAAGGAATCAGCTAAGGAAATATCGAGAACTTTCTCCAACTTCTTTGTAGCTTATTATCATAAGTCATTTTCTCTGATATTCAAAAGAAAATTCACACCATTACAGACATCACAAAATCTAGTCAATGCATTGCCTTCAATTACTTCAACTTTCTAATGCTACCATCAGATCAGATTTTGGGCTGGATTGGAGATTAGAAGAGTTGAAGTTGAGATGGAAGGACAATGCATGAACACATGAATTTATACTCTCTCAAGAAATGCTGAGGGATAAAAAAAAAGAGAAACAAAATGGAAAAAAAAAAACCAAACAAAGTTCCATGAAGAGTTGAAGGGATCGGCCCTATTTACTGATTGTTCTTCAATGTCCTACATTGAAACATTTCCAAAAAATGACCAATCTACCAAATAAATCAGAAATGGTACTGACAATTCTTCAAGCTGTTTGAGCCTAGACGTCGAGCACGGAATATCTCCAAACAAGAAGTTGCTGGATAAATCCAAGCATTCCACCAATAACCAGCTTGCACCATGAATGATTTTCATGGTCCGGTAATCCAAATGGGAGCAGCATATTGATGCAGGGGCATGTGATGATCTAACCCTAGATGCATGTATATCAAGTTGGAAGATATTCAAATAATAAAATTACGAAACTAACTACTTTCAATCAGAGGAAACTAACAAATCTCAACACGAAGATGAAATCCGTCCGTCCGGATCATTCCCCTTTGCATAAAACCATGTAAAATCGTAAAACAGGGAGGATCTAGGGATATGAGGATATCCCAGATCTAGCATAGACCAGTCCACAGTCAAGTTTGGATCCGGTTATCGTGGCTAGGCATCCCTCTTTTCGATCGTACCCAAAAGGGGGGGTTCAGAAAAGGACGAAGGATGTCGAAAAACAATGGGTTATCATGAAGTACGAATTAGGAATCAAAGAAGCTTACCTTTCCTCGCACCTTGAAGAAAGAGAGAAGAGAAAACGGAAACTCCGGGGTGGAATCCTCAACACCCGAGGGCCAATCCTGAAACCCTAATCTCTCAACAAAGAGGAAGAAACTCACGAATTTTCTATTCATTCAATAATTTTGAAATAGGGTTCTCACAGTATATATAAGCTACGAAAATAAAAAAAAGTGCACTAAAGTGCCTGAAAACCAAAGAAATAACATAAAAACGTCTAAAGTAAATAACGACACTAAAGCGCCTAGAAACAAGAAAATAAATAGAAAAGCGCCTAAATGTAAATCCACTCCATGGTCCAGCGGTCATGATGCTCCTGCGCGATCCTGCATCTCGCGTACTCGTAACGCGTCAGAAAATGGGCCCAATGGGCCCGGCGTCCATCCACATCAACTCGTCTGCTCCAACACTCGATCTGCGACGTCGCCTCCTCTGGTACACTCTAAAGGGTGCACCACTGATGTCTGCATCACATATCAACCATAAAATGACAATATACATACCTGAGTAAAGAGGCATGTTGCCTCTCAAGTGGGGCAACTTTCCATAGTGCTCATCAAGGTAAGTAAACTGCTCCTTAAATTGAGGCAGCTTGGGCTGTACTGGATTGGATCCTTCAATCCCTTCATTGCTCCTCAAGGTAAGCAACTTCCTCTTTTCCTGCATTGAAAAACTTGAAGGACGATTAATAACAGTATGTAACAAAACATTAATGAATTTAAAACAAAGAAAATGTATCCATTAACTAAAGCCCCAGAAATACATTAAATTGGTCATCCTTCCCATCTCTTTGAACTAACTCCTCTATCATCTCTAGGAGATTGGTGCATGATCTCCTAACCTGTGCAGCATTAGAAATCAACAACAATAAAAGATCGCTGCTTGAAACTGTTTCCCAAATATCACCCAAAGTCCCATTTGCCTCTGTAAATCCAACATCATGTGCTTCAGCAAATGAGCAGGAACCTTTCCTTAGCCCAATCTGCACTTTTTGCAACTCCAAAATGGTATTAATGCACATGTCAAGAACATGATGAAGATCCTAACTTTAAAACAATGGCTTAGCTCCTATGAGATAGAAAAATTACGGGAGAAGCTAGAAAGGTGTGGTGAGTACATTAGCCATAGAAAATGTAGTCTTGTTTGCACATACATTAATAAACCACCAAGATTCAAGGAGAGTCAAAGGCCCAAGTTTAATATTAAAAATGCCTCCAAACACTTACCAAATGCAAATCACATATGAAAATCTAAAAAAATAAAAATAGAAATAAAATAAAATAGTCACAATTGTTAAGAAAAAGTAAAGGGCAGTAAACAATTGAACACTCCTAACCAAAATCTAGATTGTAACAAGCACAAGTAATTTATGTTTGTAAGAGGAGGTATAAGACACATAATTAATATAGCCCATCTGTTCACCAATTCCAGTTCGCTTTCCCCAAATGCTAAATCTTATTGGGGCCCAATTGAACAATAGTCTGGATAAGTAAACCTTGGTCCCCACCTTGTTGTGGAAAAAGATATAAATTTCAAATTCACCTCCACAATGCAAAAATCAGCAAACCAACAATCCATTATTAACAAAAAATAAAAAATAAAAATGGATGCACCTCTATTCTTCCAACACAACTTCAGAAATAACACAAGATAACTGATCGCCCACAGCCCATTTTTATAAGCGTCTCGCTGGAAATAAGTGCAAACAGACCAGGACATGCAGGATTTAGTTTTAATGATTCCCTGGCCCCAAATTGGTATTAGATGTGTTCCAGGTCAGACTATAAATTAATTCAATATCACATCCAACTGCTGCAGAATGTCTGTTCAGACCCTAAACCACCAAACAAGTAATTGAATTCTAGTGCTTAACCGCCAAACAAGTAATTGAAAAGACATTGGTGGAAGAAAAATTCAGTCTAACCTGGGTTTGGACTCTGACGATAGAAAAATAAGAAAACAACATTCGATGTAATAAAAAATCAGAGGAAAGAAAAACCTTCCTGAAATTTTACAATGGCTGATTTCTTTCTAATGGTACGGCCATCCTATTGGATGGGTTGAAAACTGCCCAAACCTGAAATTTGAGCTATCCTCAGGGCAAACCCAAGCAACTAACAAGACCAAAATTTCACAAGAACTTGGAGATAACATTCATGTTGAAGAAAAGGAAGGATGTACTTACTATTAGTCTTGTGCATTCATCAAGGATGTAAACTGTTTCCTTCAATGCCTCTACAACTCATCTTGAATCATCTTGAACCAACCTCCTATATATATAACAAGAGGAACACTAAGAGAGCTTAGAAAATATTTTGTCGAAGAGATTTATGATGGAAATTGTGGCATAAGTTTGACATTGGCTGCCAACCTAATGCAACCCTCTATCCGGACTAGAACTGGCAATGAGAGCTTGTGCTAATAAGAGGCTAGCTTTCCATTCCATTAGACCCTCTACTCCATTCCTGTGGTGTGGTCCATTTGAGCTTTGGTGATATGCCTCAATTTTGGGCTCACATCGATGCGGTGTCAAAGCTTTCATAGTTCTTTTATTTGATTTTTTCTTTGGTTGAACTCTTTTGCTTGAGCCTCCACATGCGCTGTTAAGTAGATTTGACTCTGCTCTTAATCCAGTGAAGTGATATGTAAAACAGAATACTGCTAATCAGCAGAGAATTTAAATAGTAAACTCAATTCACCCCTTGGTACAGTAAAGTGGAATGCAAATGGAACAATACATAACAGACTTGAAATAGTAAATCCAATGGCATATTCGAGGACATGTACTATTTTTATGGAGGTAGACATGTATTTTTTATTTTATTTTTTGTATATTAAATATCATTTTTCTTTGCTTTTTATATTTATGTTCATACATATGAAGCGTTATAGAAAAGACGATACAAAGAGGTACACGCATTAAAAAAAAGTAGGTGAAAATATCAATCCAGGAACAAACAAAGGCCCTGACAAAAAGCAATAACCAATGAACCTTCTCTAGCTTGCTAGATTCATTTTTTTCTTTTTCTATTTCTTCTACAATTATAGACTTCAATCCCCATTTATAGATTCCATTAAAGCAGTTTATTTATCTCAAAACCCATCATTCTTCAGTGGTAATTTCTTACATTATTGTCATGTTTACACATGACCTAGAATCTTACAAAACAAAAGAACAAGAACACTCCATAGAAAATGAAATAACTTACAAAATTGTGGACACATACTCTTCAAGAAGAGATCATACATTTTAGGAATCCCAAAACTCAAAACATTCTGTTTTTGTTTTTATTTTAATTAATTTGGTGGAATATTCATTCATTACCTCCTAGAAGTTCTGGACAGACTCATCCTGGATCATGCCTGGGGAGAGTAGGTGTCTTAACAAGCTTATTGAGCTAGAGACCACAACCAACAATCTTTTTTCTTGTCATCCCCATCCACAGCATGGCTCAGTAGATCAATACAACAATAAATGTTTTCAATGGCAAAATGAAAAAGGCAAAAGGCAAAAGATTAGAGGGTTAGTATCTTCCAAAATGAGATAATCATCTTCATGCCATCCCAATGTGTGTGAAGAAACAATAGAGAGCTTACATATAACCAAATAAAAATATTTTATACTTTGCAGCAGCTTGATGCATGATACCAAGGCACTGAAAGATGGTACATATGACATAACAACAATACAAATTAAACTAGCAAAATTACATAAGTAATTCAAATTAAACTCACAAAATTATGTGTCCTAATTTTATGTGCCATAAACAAAGACCTACACTTAATTATATAACTATTGGATTTTTGGAGTCTTTGGAGGATTTATTGGACGGTTGAAATGAAAAATATCAACGGCCCTGTTTCAGCAAACAGGGTCATGAATCAGAGGTTAGGATTGTTTAAACAATCTGATTTTGAGATTTGTGGTTTAGTTACAATGGATTCCACAAGTTATGCGGTTTAATCTGACAATGTATGTAAACAAGTAACCTTTTAACTACTGGGAGAACATGAAATCTCATAGAAAATTAAGACAACTGAAGATGGGAGTTTTCAGTTTTCGGTCTACTTTTTGTTATAAGTCATTGGGCCTGAGTCTTGAATCCTATAACCATGATGAACCATGGGTCTGGGCTTGACTTATTGACCACTCTATGCAACAGATGTACAAGTAAGAAGTAAGAATAATGTAGCCAATGATACAAACGAGACATTATGTTGTACATTTGGCATAATGCATCAACCAGTGATAAATCCATTGCACGTATAGAACAGTAGCACAAATTGAGTTAAAATTGAGTTACACTGACCAACTGGCTTTATCATCTGATTTTGCCAGTTCAGTTTGAATTTTGGGAAATTTTCTTTATACCGCCTACTCCATGACCAATAACTGGATGGTTAGCACGTTCTTATCACTTCGATTCTCATGCTATGCTCCATCAGCTGGCAATTTGGACAGCTATGATTGGCGTAGCTTAAGTTGTGACGTCTAAGAAAAAATAGCTAGGAATTCAATAACACAGATCTCAAAAACTTGAAAAAAGGCTGCACCAAAATCTTTTTAAACTCAATAAAGTACTCGACCTACATAAACCATCGAATTTTCCTTTCCACGCCATTAGAAGCATAGTACAAATTTTTAAAAGGGGAATTAGTACAAGTTTCTATTCATCTGTACACAGATATCGGCATTTTGCAGTTTTCAAGGTCATGTACTACGCCACACACCAGCAGCATCCAAGTTACTGACTGTTCATTTATCATTTGTTTTACAAGTTGAGGCTCACCTGAGATGTGGAATTTTGATTTTAGGCCAAAAGATCTAACAGTGTAGCCCACTTGATATACAGATCTGATCAAGCACGTGCGTTCTACAGTGGTAAGTGTTTCTACATGTGGGGGGGACAGGGCAGAGTTGGAAAATGCCTAAGAACTATAAATCATTGGCCTCTTTGGGGGTGGTAAAGGAAAAGAAAAGAAAAGAATTCAACTGTGCTGATTACCTAACGGTGACTTCGGAAAAATTCTCATTCCAGAAGTCATCTCTTTTCTTTTCTTTTTCTAACCATCCAAACAGGCCCACAGGATTTTCATACTTCCAATCCAAGGCAAGAAATTACGTTCCAAAATAGTGATAGATGGGAAGTATTCATGTCTGCTCAGATGTGCTAGATCTGAGCCATCTATCAAGTGTGGCCCACCGTTAACTTGCCGTGTCCGGCTGGTCCACCCTAATTAGGGTTTCAACATTCAATGTTGGAGAGAGAGAGAGAGAGAGAGAGAGAGAGAGAGAGAGATTTCATACCAGCAGGCAACGGCCCTTGAGCTTGGAAGCTGAAAAAAACAACGGGAGCGGGGATGGGAGGCGTGGAAGCTTGGAAGCTGCAATGGCCACGAGAGCAGGATGGGAGTAGTGGATTTTTGGAGAGAGAGAGAGAGAGAGAGAGAGAGAGAGAGAGAGGAGGGGCGGGAGACGATTGAGAGGAGGGAATGAGGGATTTGGGGGTTTTTTTAGGGTAAGGGGATGGGGAATCGGATTGCACGCTCTTATCGTGCGGAGTAAACTCAGTTGGGCCCACCTAGAATGCATGTGCTTTATCTATTCCGTCCATATGTTTTTCCAGCTCATTTTACTGGTGGAGCCCGAAATTTAAGCATATCCAAAATCTCAAGTGGACAATGCCACGGGAAACAGTGGGAATAATGATTTCCACCGTTGAAACTTTCCCAGGCCCTACAGTGATGTTTATTTGTCATCCAACCTGTTCATAAGATCACATGGATATGGATGAAGGGAAAACACAAATATTAGCTTGATCCAAAACTTCAGTGTCCTCCAAGAATTTTTCAATGGTAGACATTCAGTTCACACATTTCTTGTGGTGTGGTCCACTTTAGATTTTGATATGCTTCATTTTTTGTCACCATACCTAAAATTTTCTGTTAAGATGGATGGACGGAGTGGATAAAATACATAAATCACTGTGGGCCCCACAGAGTTTACTCCACACGTGCGGAGTTACTCAGTACGCCATCTGCTCTAGGGACGGCGTGAATTAGGTGTTACCCGGGAACAGCTGAGTGGGTGTTACCCCCACCGTATGGCCCACATGGATGATATTTTGTATATCCATGCCGTCCATCTGTTTTCTACAGCCCATTTTAGGATGACTTTCCAAAAATTATGTAGATCCAAATTTCAAGTGGACCATAACACTAGAAATAGTGTGATTGAGTGCCCCACCATTAAAAATTCCAAAGAGCCCATCGTAAGGTTTTTGTAATGTTTATTTGCAATCCAAGCTCTTGATAATGTCAATAAAGTCTTGATGAAGGAAAAATATAAAGATCAGATTGATCTAAAACTTTTGTGGCCCACAAAACGTTTTTAATGGTTATACATCACTGTTTCTAGTGATATGATCCACCTAAGATTTGGATCTTCTTAGGATTTTGGATCACATCCTAAAATGATATGAAAAAAGAGATAGACGGTGTTGATATATAAAAACTACAACAAGATGAGCCCCACACGGTTAGGGTAACACCCACTAAGCTGTTCCTGGGGGTAACACCTAATTCGCACCCCTTGGCTATGGGGCCCTGGCCGGTGCTTTGTGGGCCCCTCCATGACGTATGTGTTTTATCTACGTTGTCTAGCCATTTCTGAAGATTGTTTTAGTGCTTGATCCAATAAATGAGTCAAATCTAAATCTCAGGTGGACCACACCACAGGAAAATAGTATTAATTAAATGTCCACCATTAAAAACCTCGTAGGGCCCACTATATTAATTATTTGACATCTAACCTCTTAATTAGGTCATATAGACCTGGATGTAGGTAAAAAACAAATATCAGCTTGTTCCAAAACTTCCGTGGCCCTCAATAAGTTTTTAACAGTGGGTGTTCAATTAAAATTGTTTCTTGTGATGTGGTCCACTTGAGATTTGGATCTACCTCAAATTTGGGCTCATACCATAAAATGATCTATGAAAATGTATGGATAGAGTGGATGAAACACATTCATCATGGTGGGGCGCACAGAGCACCGATCACTTGGCATTGACTGGTGGCAGGGTCACTAACCAATCTGCATCAGTTATCCCAACGGTATGACCCCAAGTTGATATATTTTATGTATATCTAATCCATCCATCTGTTCTTTTATATCATTTTAGGATGCAATAGCAAATATTAGAAAGATCAAATTCTTAATGGCTAGATTAGAGTTTGGGGTCCAATGACTATACATTTATTAGGTTTTCACGAGGTCAACAAGTTGCAGCGCAATTTGGACCTAAAAATTTGGCCTAATTTGGAAATCTAATCCATTCACTCTATTATATTCATCAATAACTTTGATTTGACTGGTCACTTGCCCTGATCAAGTTTAAGATGAGAAAGATACTAAATAGATAAAATTGATCAATGATGGGCCATATCTTGTAACCTAACCATTAGATTTGAGTGAAATTTAATCTAAACATCTAAAGTCATTTACTTTTCAATTTGGACCAATCAGATTGTCCAAAATTTGTCTAGCTCTAGACAAACTGATTGTGCACATTTAAAGAGTCTTTTATACGGATATGATTCGAGGCTTAATTTTGTTTTCAATAATAATTACCACGTTCTTAACATATCTGACCATTCAGATCAAGTTTAGGATGACTTGATCATAGAATTTGATCAATCTCATCATTATAAATTTTCCTTGCAATTAATTAACATCATTATATTAGGGCCTTCATTTTTTGCACCAATGAACATGTATGTATGCATAAACCAATCTGATAACTAGTTAACTGAATGAGTGTAATTTTTCATTTTCAACTATCCAATAAATGTCCACCAATAAATTTGGCCCACTCATTTCAAATTTCTCACTTTTATTTAAACCACAATTTTTTTCCAACATTTTTTTTCAAAACTGATAAAATCTCTTTTTTTTTTTTATCAAATATCTCAACTTTTATTTCTTTTCAAAATATCAATTTTTTAATCAAACTTCTTAATTTTTTCGAAATACAAAATCTTAATTTCTTGATAAAAATTTCAATTTTTTTACAAACTTATCAATTTTATTCGAACTTCTCAACTTTTTTCAAATGGCCATTTTTTTTTTTAAATCTCAATTCTTTGAATCTTATTATTTTTCTAAATCTCAATTTTACTAAAAAATTGTTAATTTATTTTCAAACCTCTCAACTTTTTTTGTTTGAAAATCACAAATTTCTTTTTTAACTTCACAATTTTCTTTTTCAAAATGTTTAATTTTGTGAAAATTTGAAAAGAAATTTCAAACATATTAATTTTATTCAAATTTCTAAATTTTGTTTTTAAAATCTCTTAAATTTTTCTTTCAAATTACTAAATCTGTTATTTTAAATATCAAATTTTTTAATTTTTAAAAAATATCAGTTTTTTTTCAGTATCTCATTTTACTTAAATTTTATTTTCCGACGGACCTTATTTGGGGGATCTTTTCGGGCTGGGATTAGCGACGGACCAAATCCGTCGTTAAATAGCGACGAGCTAAGTCCGTCGGAAATTATAATTTTGCGACGGACTGTGTTCGTCGGTAAAGCCCGCGACGAAATCCCGCCTTAATTTCGCAAAAGCGACGGAATATTTCAACATACGACGAATAAGGTCCGTCGTTAAACCAAGCAATTTTTGCGACGGTCAATATTCGTCGCAAAATCCGTCGCAAACTTCCTTCCCTGTGGATCGACCTCGGTCTTACCGAGATTATTACTACATCGCAACCCTACACTTGGGGAATCGAACATCTACTTGTAGAACATATATTGACATGCAATGCAAATGGTAGTTATCCTTATTCTATTGCATGTTATTGTACGATTAGTGTGGTGGTATTCAGCCTCATATAACTGATAATAACCAAAACAACAATAATATATTCTAGGAATGGTCGTATGCAGTAATCAATGCAGAGTAAGATGAGGAGGGTGATACTTCCCTTTGTCGTCAACCTGGACGGTCTTAGCTTGCCACGTTCAAGGCATATCTGTGTCATAAGTCTAAATATTTTTTTGTCTAACTCCTTGCTATCATTTTCATCTGTCGTGTTCCTGGCTTGCCCTCGGTCATTTCTTTCTATAAACCTGAATTTTTCATCATGCATTTGGGCTTGCCCCTAGTCATTTCTTTCTATAAACCTGACTTTTTTCATCATGCATTTGGGCTTGCCCCCAGTCATTTCTTTCTCACACTCTTCAGCTCTCAACCGTGCATCGGGTTTGTCCCTAGTGTATTCGGCCCATTATCTCACTGAAGTAATGTTCTCCAAGGAACCAAGTGCATAAGGGAATAGTATCGCACATAAAGGTTTGAGTTTGTAGAGATGCCTTGACGAAGAATGCTTACATGAACTAAAAATTCATATAGAGGTCGTTTAACCATAGTTTTCGATCGTTTACTCTCGTTGCAAAACCGTTCATAAGAGAAGGCCATAGATGCTCTGGTGTGAAGCGATATATAATAGAATGCTCTGACCGTCTTCATATGAAACCATATACACAAAAGACCGGCTACTCCGAATTGCTCTCATATAGAGTAGAAGAATGTCAGAATGCAATGATGATAATAAGGCTATGACGAAATACGAAAGCAGGACATGCCCTAATCTTCTTCATATGAAGCCAAATATACGAGAGACCATCAACTTTGAATTGCACTTATATGGAGCAGAAGAACGCCAGAATGCAATGACGATAATAAGAAGGCTATGACGAAATAATAATATGAAGACATTACGTCTCATGTGGGTCTTTTATGGAATATACTCCTCTTATGTGACTGGATCTATCCGAAAATTCTGAAGATGCGATTATGATCAATAATAATGATTACTTGTCTTGGATTCATGATTGATACTAGCATCGACAGGCTGATTAGGGCGATGCAAAGATTTGGTTTGATCGAGTGATGTAGATATTTGATTCATGATATGTTAAGATCTTATTTGATGATATGGTGATTTCACTTCGATCGGATTGATGTAAAAATTATGATATGGGGATTTCATCTTGATATGGATCTTTGATATTTGATTTGATTGATTGATTGTTCGATCTTCATGTGGTTCAATTTAACCTCATAACCTAGAGGGATTTGGTGGGAATATTGTGGGAACATTTTGACTTAGTTCAGACCCATAGCTAGGGGTATTTTATAACTGTGTAAGCCAGTTTAGACTAGGAGTCAAAGGGTATCAGGTGGAACTGTGTATTTTAGAATTGTATTGAGCCGGTAGGTTATTATTATACAAGGGTGCAACGTATATGGATGCATGAATGAGCACATGCACGCCCCTACCCTGCTTTCTAGCCTTTCACAATTACTCACGGGTGTTTATGGCTCTCCAGGTGCCGGAAATGGAGCCACCTGGCGAATGTTTTCTTGGGTTGTGACCGCTGAAGCCATCCTAGCTAGACTCTTCCTGAGTTCTTCGGGTTTCAAATTGATGACGCCCTGGTTTATCATCCTCTAAATCTTCCCTTTTAGGATGATACGGTCTTTGGTCCTATGTCCCACAATCCGGTGGTACTTGCAGTAGTCGAGATCATATGCTCGTCCCTTTTCACTTAGTCATTTCGGCTCCTGTAGTTGCAACTCTCCTTCCTCAATCAACCGTTCCATGATCGGAACCAAGTCATCTGCATCAAATGTATAAGGTCCGCTCGCGTTGTCTTTTCAGCGATCGTGGTCTATCGTGGACCCTTGAATTCCCTATTATCACCTTGAGCCTTTGAAATCTTTGTTTCTATCTTTTGTCTTTGATTCAGTTGCTTTCAAACCCTAGGGTTCTTTCTCTCATCAATGCCGATTGTCTTTCCCATCTCACATCTTGGTCTTTTACCTTTGAGTGTCGATCTTCAGACGGTTCGCTCTACCATATGAGTCTTTACAACCAAACCACCAAAGGTGGAAGAGCTATTGCCTACCAGCTCGCATGCGATCATTAGGTCCACAGCTCGCATACGCATATCTACTTGTTTGAGTCAAGCCTGCAATCTCATTGCACTTGGCTCTTCAACTGCCCCCTGTGAGTCTTCTTTCGACCGTCTGGGGGGCAAAATCACACTACGGACTGCGCTCTGTGAGATTAGGGTGGCTAAGGGCCTGTTTGTTAACACGTAAAAAAGTTACTTAATGCGGAATGGAGAAAATGCTCCATGTTAAGCCTTGTTTGTTAACACGGAATTCAAAACGCGCTCGGTGATTTTCCCTTGATTTTTTCGGCAATGGAGGCTTGGCTCAATGGAGAATTCAGAATGGGCTCCACGAATTTTCTATAAAAAAATAAAATTGCTTCCAAAATTACCCCCTCTATGGAGATTTTCTCTCTCCAGATAGATTGCGCAATACACAACCCAACTTTTAACATGTGTAACTTCTCTGGGCACCATGATTTATGTGTTAAATCCACACCGTTCACCTACTTTTTCATATCATTCTAGAGCATGAACTAAAAAATAAGGCATATATAAAGCTCAAATGGACCACACCATAGAAACCAACGGGAATTGAATGACTATCATTGGAACCTTCCTAGGGTCCGATGTGAGGTTTATTTCCCATCTAACCCCTTCATAAGGTCACACAGACATGGATGAAGGGAAAGCACAAATATCAGTTTGAATAAAGCCTTTTGTGGCCCTAAGAAGTTTTCAATGGTACGCAACCAATTCCCACTGTTTCCTGTAGTGTGGCCCACTTGAGCCTTACAATTGCCCTTTTTTTTTTTTTTTCTTATGCTCCAAATTGATATGCAAAAAAAAAAATGAATAGATGGTATCGATGAAACATATACACCATGGTAGGCCACACAGAGCCCTGTCAAGGTTGTCCATCTTCATTCATGGACGAAGCGGATTGCATACTAAGTAGCTCTGTACGCGGTACTCTGTGTGGTCCACCATAATTTATGTATTTTATCCATTCCGCCCTTCCATTTTACTAGATAATTTTAGGGCTTGAGCCAAAAAATGAAGCATATCCAAAGTCAAGTGGACTACACCACAGGAAATAGTGTGAATTAAATGTCTGCTATTGAAAAATTCTTGGGGGCCATAGAAGTTTTGGATCAAGCTGATATATGTGTTTTCCAATCGTCCATGTCTGTGTGATCTTATGAACAAGTTGGATGACAATTGAACATCGATGTGGCCTTAGAAAGGTTTTAGCGGTGGAAATCATTATTCCTACTATTCCCTGTAGTATGGTCCACATAAACTTTGGATATGCTTCAATTTTCGTCTCAATCCCTAAAATGGGCTAGAAAAATGGATGGATGGCATGGATAAACCACATATATTCATGGTGGGCCCAACGACGTTTACTCAGTATGACTGAAAACACGGACTGAATAACTCGGTACGCAATTCGATTTGGCCTTGGACGCGTCCCATGTGGATTGCCGCTACCAAAAGCAGCTCTACGAGCCTCATCATGATATGAATGTTGTATCCACACCGTTCATTCAATTTGTGAGTTAATTTTAAGATGGTCGACCAAAAATGAGGTGTATCCAAAACTCAAGTATGCCACACGAGGGAAAGCATGGGGATTTAGTGACCACCATTAAAACATTTATATGGCCACAAAAGTTTTATATCATACTAAGTTTTTCATATTTTCACTTAATTCCAGTGACAATGAACTTATATATTGTTTGGATGGCCTAGAAACATCAAGTGGACTACACCAAAGGAAGCACAAGTGATAATGACACCTACCGTTGAAACCTTTCGAGGCCACGATGATGTTTTTTAACCATCTATCCTATTCATAAGGTCATGTAGGCATGGATGAAGTGAAAATAAAAATATCAGCTTTATCCAAAACTTCTGCATTTCCTAATAAGTTTTTTATGGTAGGCAATCAATCCCCCACTTTGTGGCCCACTTAAGCCTGGCTTCTGCCACATTTTTGGGTTCATGCCCTAAAATGATTTGTAAATATGGATGGACAGCATGGATAAAACCCTTACATTATGGTGGGCTCTACAAAGCCCTGACCGTACGAATTATAGTTAGGCAGAGGTAGGACATAATCTGCTTCCCAATCTCGCAGGGATTGGTGTTAAGAAATAAGAATGGGTCGGTGCTACTGCACCAACCTATGTAAAAAGGGATGGTTCTGTCAAGGGCTCTGTAGGGCCCACAATGATACATGTCTTTTATCTAAGCTATCCATCCATTCTGAAAGATCATTTTAGGGCATGGCCCCAAAGAGGAGGCAGATTGAATGCTAACTTGGACCACACCTCAGGAATCAGGAATCAGTGGGATTAAATGCCCACAACCCAAAACCTTTGGGGACCACAAAAGTTTTGGATCAAGCTAATATATGTTTCCCTTTATCCAGGTCTATGTGACCTTATGAACAGGTTGGATGGAAAATAAACATCATGGTGGGTCCTAAGAAGGTTACACCGATGGGTGCCATTGTCTCATTATTTTTTATGATGCGGTCCACCTGATATTAGGATCTACTTCATTTTTGCGCCCATGCCTTGAAATGAGATGGCCAAAAGGGATGGATGGAGTGGATATAACGAATACATCACGGTAGACCCACAAAGCACAACATATCCCACACAATAAGAAGGGTGGGATAATGGTGCCACGTTGAAGTTTTACTTAAAAAAAAAACTATCATTCGGTTTCTCCATTGCATAATTAATTATTTGTCTAGCTTCTTTGTAGAAGATTAGAAGTGTTTCTTTGAGCACTTTAATTTATTTCAATTAAATTGTTGTTAACTTAATGATTTTATTTTTCATTTAATAAAAAAATAAACCCTTTATAATGTAAACATCTCCAAATAGGAAGTAAGGGCAAATGTGTCAAATTAACAGATTTCAAACATTTTAGACGTTTGTTAACAAACAGGTTATTTCATATTTCGTACTTAATTTTCAGACTTCAACAACAGTTAGCAAACAGGTTTTTAGACTTCAGATTCAGACTTCAGATTCTGATTTCAGATTTCAAATTCAGACTTTAGACTTTAGATTTAACAAACGGGCCCTAAGGCACCTAGGGTCTCCCTCGTTTACCTTGATAACTCTCTTTGACCTTGGGCCAATTCGCCGTTCTGCTCCTAAATCGTTAGCGGTTCATCTTCTGGTCTAATCGTCTCTTTGTCTTCAACCACTTACATTGGTTGTTCCTCGCAAATTGGTTTTGATTTCACTTGCCTGCTCCGAATGAAGATCCCATCTCTTGTATTTGTAGCTGTCTTCTGCGTAATTGGTTTGATTTGCCTTGTGACTGGGTAGACTACTTCCGAGGGGGCTGGGAAGCTCTCAACTGCAAGTGTGAACTCTTCTAGCCTCATTGCGGGAGTCTGGTTAGAGACGGAAGCCATACTAGCTTGCGCTGGTTGCCACTATTTTTTTATGGTGCATCATGCCTTAACCACAATGGTTTCTTGGTTTGGAGCCTTCATTAATGCTCTCCTCATTTCCTTTCGTTGTTTGCGGCTCCGAGCTGGCTGCCAGTCGGATTCAGAAATGGTTTGCGTTGTTGTAGTGAAACGCGGGAAGCAAAACCCTCCATTTGTGAGAAAGATGAGCGTGGATGCCATGCCTCCTATCCTTAGAGTTAATACTTTCGCTAAGTCTTACTACACAATCATTCGTTTATTAGAGCATTTTACAACTAGATATGGAAAGCGCATGACCTTACTGGTCACAATAAAGTTAGACATGAAACTAAATACGCAATAATGATATACATGTTTATGCTACTTTGAAACCTTTGAGATTTTTAGAAATTTTTGAAAACTTGATTTCAAATGCTTTTGCCTTAAAGATGAAGGGAAGAACGTTCCCATTGAGAGTCGCCAATTTGGGGCCCGAAAAGACGACAAACGATTCTCCTTGCAGTAACTTTCTCATGTGTACGTCCGTGTTTGCAAATGATTTATCTTAAAATGTTTCTTTACTCAGAAGTAACTAGAGATTCTGGGTTCGATCCCCAGTAGAGTTACCAGTTTGTTAAAACTGAAAATGCCACAAGGACATTTCCTGTACTATATTATTGCTCTAGGGTTCTGAGTATAGGAAACATTCATAGACAATTACAAGTATTCACAAAAGTACACACAAGAAGAGATATCACGAGGTGAATTTTATTCCAGAGATTCCGAGATCTTTTATATTCTAGGTTGTGAACTGGTACGAGCCCTTAATTACATCAATGATCGATCACCCTTGAACTGGCAAAAGAGTAATCCATAAGGGATTATGGTCTTTGAGTTCATGATCATAGAGACCTTTTTTATTTTCTTTTATTACGGACTGAGCCATCATTTTAGACAAGCCAAATGCCTATGTCCCATGTTCTTTCAGTATGTCCGGGTTGAGAAACTGTCAGGTTCTTTAATCGAGTCGTGTAACACTGGGCCCTCTTCTCATATTTTTATGACGGGTAACCACTGAGTAATTTCTAGCTTATTTTAATCAAAACTACGATCTTAAAATTTTCTTTTGTATAAGTTAAATGATTATTTTGGATGTGTAGATGAAAGATAAATATTGTATTTCTAGTTTATTTTAATCAAAACCATGTTTTGAAGTTCTGCTTTTTGGAGACCACTGTGGATGGTGCTGATTGGAAGCTGCTTTTCTCAATTCAAGTCTGGTTGTTCGTGTTTTGTAGGATGTTTCAACAATTTCTGTTAAGGAAGTAAAGAGAACAAACGACACTCTTTGCTTAGAACTGAAACATACATTTATTTTACTTGTAATGCTCGAAGAAATGTAACGCCGTCTCTCCAACTGCTATCCATTGACAATAACTTTATCACCTGAGTTTATCTCTTTTCCTTAGTGTAGAGTTCCTACCAAGCTTCAAATCCTCATTGCGATATTTTGTGTTCTGACTCTTTTCCTTGGTGTAGATTTTTTGGTATTGACATGACATCGACAGCTACACAAACAGGATGGTTAGGAGGAAGAGTTAAAGATGTTCCTTCAACGGATTGCCTAAAGATAATAGAGGGTAGAGTTGTTCACCAGTCGAGCTGGCTTAGTTAGCTCGCTTGACTCAGCTCGAACCAGCTCGATTCGGCTTGGTTCAAAAGTTGGGTTCAAACTGAGTCGAGCCATTTTTCCTGGCTCATTTGGAATTTCGAGCAGAACTCGAGCTCGATTTGGTTTGGCTCGAAGATCGGCTCATTCCCAGCTCGACTTGCCTCATTTAGATGGCTTGGAATTATATTTAAAATATTTAATATATATATATATATATAATATAATATAATATTATTATATATTATATTTTAATTTTAATTTTAATTTTAATGTTATAGGTTAAAAAAAGGTAAAAGCAAAAAACCTAATTCATTTCTTACCCTATTTGATCCAACACCCCCCTGCCTCCCCAAAATCTTAAAACCCTAGTCGTACCTAGTGTCATCAATCCAGTCTCACCGTCCGGCGGCGTCACTGACCTGACCAGCGACCAATCTCTCTCTCTCTCTCTCTCTCTCTCTCTCTCTCTCTCTCTCTCTCGCCCATTTGGCCATCACCCGAGCAACCAGCCCCCCTCTGGCCTCCTCTATTTGAGTAGCCGTCCCCCCTCGCTCTCTCTAGCTCGACCCGAGTCGCAACAACCCACAGCCCCTCTCTAAACTCAACTCAAACTCAGCTCGAAAAGCTCGAGCTCGAACTCGGCTTGAAGGGGCCATTTGGATGCCTGTAACTTCTCTAAAATGTAACAAAGTTACAGGTGACAAACTTGCAGTTGGTGTTTGGGGGAGAAAAGTCACAGGTAACATTCTTTCAACTTATAAGTTTCTTACAAGAAAAGGAACAAAAAATCTCACAGGGAGAGGAGTCATTTTTCAAGTTACCTGTATCTTTGATACAGGTAACGGTCCGAATTTTTGAAATCGAAATGTCTTGGGAGAGGCACAGTTGCATTGAAGGAAGCCTACCTGCAATCAGACGCAAAGAAGGCAAACACGGCTATTGAAGGCTGAGGCTGCCATTGAAGCTCCAGAGAAGCCTTCCAGTGTCTCCATCTCCCTCTCTGTCTCCTTCTCCCTCTCTTAGCAGTCTCTCTCTCTCTCTCTCTCTCTCTCTCTCTCTCTCTCTCTCTCTCCAACGAGTTCGTGCCTTAAAAAAAACCCTCACTTTTTTATTTTTTTATTTTTTATTTTTTTCTCCGCTGCGTCTTTTGGGGTTGACGGACACGGTTTGGGTAGTGATGCATGATGGTTGGTGCTCTGTGGGGCCCACCATCTTATACTTGTTTATCCACGTCACCCATCCATTTCTTCATATCATTTTAGGGCTTGATACCAAAAATTAGGCAGATCTAAATCTCAGGTGGACCACACCACAGGAAAACTCTAGTGATTGGAAGTCCACCATTAAAAACCTCCAAGGGCCCACCATAATGTTGTTTGACATCCAACTTGTTAATTAGGTCATAAAGACCTGAATAAGGGGAAAAGACAAATACCAATTTGATCCAAACTTTGGCGGCCCATAAAAACTTTTTAATAATGGGTGTTCAATCAACACTGTTTCCAGTGATGTGGTCCACTTGAGGTTTGGATTTACCCCATTTTTGGTCTCGTGTCTCAAAATGATCTAGAAATTTCTTTATTTGGATAAGCTTAAGTTTTTTCTACACCAAAAGCATTTAAAAAACGTGGGTCCACTTTTATGGCCCACCTGTTGATTAGTTTAGCCTAGAATCGAACCCACTATTCATTACATGGGTTCAACGAATTGGAATACTTTTATCCAAATTTTCTTATGTGTTAATGTGATTTTTAAATGACTTTCTACTCCAAGCTCTAGTTGGTGTGAATATACAACTTATTACATGTAACTAACTTACAGATTACCCAAACACAAAAACTAAGTTAACTGTGAGTAAGTTACAACTTACACGCAAACAGGATTACCTGTAACTTTCTTTCACCTTTAAGTAAGTTACCTGTAGCTTACAACTGAAAAATCTTATAGACATTCCAAACAGGACCGAAAGCTCCTCCGAACCAAGCCGAGCCTGCCAGGGCCAACTCAAAGGATGAGCCGAGCTCAAGGTAGGGGTTTCCTGCTGGACGAGCTGAGCCGAGCTCAAAGATCGATTGGAATCGTCTCGTGTACATCTCCAATAATAGTACAAAGGTGGAGATCCCGTCCGAAAAGACTATCACCTTGTCCTCTCTTATTGCTCCTGGATTGGTGTGTGCTACCTAGAACAGTCTTCCTGTATCTATGATGCTCATTAAGCATTTATTTTTCTATTTCAACTTAATCTTGTTTGCCAGCATTTCCTCATGTAATCATGCAAGTAGAAACTATGTCATGAATAATGTCTTGATTTGTCCAGTCTGTACAAATGGGGCCTATGGTTTGGTGAACCAGGCCGTTAGTATGGTTGGGCACCAGAATCAGTTTGGTATATATATCCTTAAGTTTTCCAGAGTGGAAGATCCGGCACATTGATTACAAGCCTTTTTCTAACCATTTCCGTAATTTTTTTTTCCTATCCAGCATAAACTAGCCCTTAACACGCAATTTCACAAGCAGCCCTTGCAACTGAGCACAATTCTCTATTAAAAAAACACCAATCCATCAACAACCGCTGCCATCCAATGCAAAGAGGCTGAAAGAAGATACACTTGGCTAGAACATCAGCCTCATCATGGACTCAATATTCAGAAGGCTGACAACAACACTACTCACCAAATACAACAACAGAAACCTCATCATATCATCATTTGATTCTTAACCCAACTAATTGGGGTCAACTACATGAATCTTATCTTGCCACTCCTCTCCATCAGGGATAATATCCTTGGCTTCAAGTGATATTGTTGCAATTTTATTTTGCTGGGTGATGTGGAATTTTCTTTGTTGACATGGATCTCTATTTATCATTTGGTGGAAAGATATGTTTTGTTTCTTTCTTATATTAATTTGCTTTTGTTAATTGTGGACTTTGTTCTAGGTTGAAATTGCTGGGCAGATTTTAGGCAAGGGAATTGGGTTGACATGGGAAGAAGCCAAGATGCAGGTAACATGCTTGTTGTTGTTATATGTTTCTTTTGGGGAGAAGATTGTTTATTCAAGACCTCTACATTACATGTTCCTTCAGCTTGGTTACAAAAACTGGACACTTCTATGAAGAAATTTAATATGTTAAGTGTGCAAAACAGTTACATCTCCTTCAATCTGTTGGCAGGGTTTGTCTGAGCAAGCTGTAAATGCATTCAGAGTCATGAGAATTGAGTATAAAGCCCATTGTTTTAGTCCTCAATTTGTTGATTAATGCATTTGGTAGGATAGACGGGATGCCGAAGCCTTTGGTCTGTTGCAGTATATGAAGGACAATGTAAGATACCAATAAAT
>PVNU02002197.1:600000-850404 GCA_003013855.2 Liriodendron chinense | reverse complement strand
TGCTAGTGGTGGGGTTAATTTGATGGACAATGTGGATTCCTCAAAATTATGGTTGCTCCCATTGTCCCACATGGTAAGACCCGCACTCAAAGGGATATGATAAAAGGGATGGATAGCAATGATCTAACACATATGGCAGGGTGGTACTCCATGAAGGTTTTAGCAGTATGTAGGTGCTTGGTCACCACTGTTTGCAAATGGTGGGGCCCACATTTGAGATTTAAATCCGCCAAAATTTGGGCTTGAAAATAGATGGACGGTGTGCGCATCACATACATCAGTAGGGTCCACAAACTGGTGGCCTACTGGTGATATGTTAAAGTGGTGTTAGTGTTCACGTCAATTGGGATTGTATGTCGAGCAACAGGTTGAGTTGCATTCTACCTACTGTGTCACAAAAAAAAAAAAGAAGTTAATAAGTTGCTTTGAGAAGTTAAAAAGCAATATATATATATATATATATATATATATATATATATATATATATATATATATATATATATATATATATATATATATATTGCTGAAATACTTATGTAATTTTCAGCAAATAAGTATCTGGTATTAATTTTTAACCAAACTTGACACTCATGTATCCTATATAAGTAATTTAACTCTTGCCATTAGCAATAAAAGTTACTTATCTGGCTTCATCCAAACGGGCCCTAAGTGATTTTTGGATTGATGGATCTTCGACAATCTTGTGAGAAGGTTGGTGTAATGTGAATGATCATAGGAAGGGTAAAGTTATGTTATTCCATTCATACTAGAAAGTAAAAGCATTGGACTATAAAAGTGAATTGTTAAAAAGTAAAGACATTGAATTAGCAAGGGCTTAGAGTTCTTTCTTATCCGTTGAATTTATAAGAATTATAAGGTAGTAGCAGGAGAGTTGCACTTTAATTCGACCTCCATAATCTTCATTCAATTAATTAGCTAATCAAGAGTTGTAGCTGAACATTTTTCTATAATAAAGAAGAATTTTTCAATTTTTTTACTAAATCAGCCAATCAACATAGAAGCGTAGCCGATAGGGTTTCTACCTTCAAGTGATTTACAGATTCTTGTATGATTTTTCAGCTGTCAATATTCATTCTACCAATTGCAATTTATTGTAAGGTTGGTACGTAGCAAATCACCTAGTGTCGTGTATGCTTTTTTACACCATTACATAAATCACGTGTTTGTGGTGATAATAATATGCCTGTAACTTCCAAACGTATAGCACAAGTCATCCGTAGAAGTCTTGCTCTCTCTTCATGATTTCCTTCTGCGGATCGCATTGGCTATAGGACTTTCGTGATGGTCTGTATATGATGGTGCCACCATGTGATGGCTTCCTAACCATGGACCTGATGGTGTCAGGTTAGGTGTAATCATAAACATAGTATTTATTTATTTTTTTAAAAGAATTTTAGGCCCCTTCTTGAAGACTTATTCCACTGCATGTCTTCATAAAATAAGCTTTTTTTATTTTTTTTTGTTAAGGGTTGGGAGTGGGTGCATCATGGCATGCGCATGGCATCTAACCTAGCTAGAAGGGTTGATAAATGACGAAAGCAGGACACTCCAAAAATCAACACCTCCATCATCTAAGCTATCGTATAAGTTTAGAGGGTTGTTAATTGTTTTCTATGTATAACCCACTTAATGATTGGACAGGCCTAGTGGGGCTTGCTCAACACGTGGATTTGGTGGCATGGGAGACGGTTAGGTGAGACCTCGGACTCACTCTAAACAATGTGACCCTTACCATGGGCCCACCTTGGTGTATGTATTCTGTATCCATATGGTTTATCTATTTTTTTTTCCAAGATCATTTTAGGGCATGATACAAAAAATGAAGAAGATCCAAATCCAAGGTAGACCATACTCTAGGAAGTTGTTGTGATTGAATGCTCTACCATTAAAAACTTCTTAAGGCATACCTTAATATTTGTATAGTGTTTATTTTCCATCCAATCCATTGATAAGGTCGCATAAGCCTGGATGAAGGGAAAAAGCAAATATCAGCTTGATCCAAAACTTTTGTGGCTCATTAATGGTCAATCACCACTGTTTCCTATGGTATGGTCCGCCTGATAATTGAATCTGCTTCATTTTTTGGAAAATAATCTAAAATGATATGGAAAAACAGATGTATGGAGAGGATACATAATATATACATCAAGGTAGGCCCCATGGTACAGGCCGCACCATCCTGTGAGAGTCGGGGGTCTCACCTAATCCGATCCCATGTGGCATACACGGTAGGCACTAATAGTACAGGCGGATAACTTTAAAATGAATGAGAATAACCTTTTTTTAGACCAAGGTGGGTGCAACAAGCTTAACCTACCAGGACAAACAAAGCAAAAGTAGGAATGCTGATTTCCCCGCTGGATTGTAGGTGGGGCCTACCGTGGTGTTTGTGAGAAATCAACCACGTCCATTCCCCTTGCGAAATCATTTCAGGGCACGTGACAAAAAATGAGGCAGATATAAAATTCAAATGCACTGCACGCTGAAATAGTGGGGATTCAATGACATACTTGAAACATTCATGCGGGGAGAAAAGTTTTGTTTACCTTATAAACTGTTTGGGCGGCTGATAAAATTTTTGCTACACCCACTAGTTAGCTACGCTAGCTACATCGGGTGTAATGATGACCCCACCATGATGTATGTGTTGGATCCAGGCCATCCATCCATTTGGCGAGATCATTTTAGGGCATGATAAATCAAAAGTGAGACAGATACGAAACTCAAGTGGTCCCCAAGAACTTTTTAATGGTTGGCATTCAATCCCCACTATTTTCTGTGCAGAGTCCACTTGAGCTTTAAATCTGCCTCATTTTTGGTGTCATGCCCTAAAATGAACTCACCAAATGGATGAACAGCATGGATCCAACACATACATCGTGGTGGGTCATTGCTACGCCCGGTGTAGCTAGCGTAGCTAACTAGTGGGCGTAGCAAATTTTTTCTCCCACTTGAGTTTGGATCTGCTCATTTTTGTCCCGTCCTAAAGTGAGCTTTCAAAACGGATGGATGGGATGAATTTCTTAACAACATCACAGTGGGCTCCCCCTAGCATTCCATCATGGAAACTTTTTGTGTAAGTCTTCTACATAATCATACCAAAGGTTGCCACTTTTTTGAAATTTTACCCAAAGATGCATTTTCTTGCGAGTACGGATCCATGTCATTGCCAGTAACACCCTCTCATAAAACACACCATTTTTTCTCTCCCCAATGGGTTGCGTGCTACACAACAAACTTTTAACCTGTGAAACTTCTTTATGTCCAACCATGATTCATGTATTAGATCCATATTGTCCAACAATTTTTCCCCATAATTCTTAGAGCATGAGCCCAAAAATGAGACACATCCAAAGCTCAGGTAGACCACACGGTAGAAAGCAATGAGGATTGAACGAATTAGTGTTGAAACCTTCCTAGGGCCAAATGTTAGGTTTATTTGCCATCTAACCAGTTCATATGGAGTTGGATGGCATAATGAATAACACTAAGTGTATTGAGTAAACTCTATGGGGTTCATCCTAATTTATGTAATTTATCCACTCTGTCCATCCATTTTATTAGATAATTTTAGTTCTTGAACCCAAAGATGAAGCATATCCAAAGCTCAAGTTGACCATACCATAGGAAACAGTGTGAATTGAACATCCACCGTTGAAAAATTCTTGGGGGCCACATAAGTTTTGTATCAAGATAATGTTTGTGTTTTCCCTTCATCCATGCCTGTGTGATCTTATGAACATTTTGGATGAAAAACAAATATCATTGTAGGCGTTAGTAAGGTTTCAATGCTAGAAATCATTATTCCCTCTATTTCCCAAGTGTGGTCTACTTGAGCTTTATATTTGCTTCAATTTTAGGCTCAACCCCTAAAATGAGCTGGAAAAATAGATAGACGGCCTGGATAAACCACATACATTCATAGAGGGGCCAATAGAGTTTATTCAATACGATAAAAGCGTATTAGTTATGAAAGGTTTCAACAGTGGGAAATCAGTACTCTCTCTGTTTCCTCTAGTGTGGTCCACTTGAGCTTTGGATATGCTTCAATTTTAGGCTCAACCCCTAAAATGAGCTGGAAAAACAGATGGATGGCTTGGATAAACTACATGCTAAGAGAGCCTAGTAGAGTTTACTCATTACAATAAAAGCATATTAGTGTAGTGTATAGACACATATGAAAGGAAAACACAAATATCAAATTGATCAAAGCCTTTTGTGGCCCCGAGAAGTTTCAATAATAAGCTTTTGTGGCCTCACTTGAGCTTTGGATCTACCTTGGTTTTGGGCACATGTACTTAGAATGATCTAAAAAAAATAGGTGGGTGGTCTAGACCAAAGAAATACATCATGTTGGGGTCATGTAAGTTTCACATGCTGTGTGGTGTAACACATTCCCTGGTGAGGAAAAATAGGAATGTAGACATGTGGAATTTATGTGGGCCCATCATAATGTATATGTCAGATCCACACAATCCATCCATTTTTCCATATCATTTTAGGGCATGAGGAAAAATAAGAGGCAGATCCAATGCTCAAGTGGGCCACACTACAGGAAATAGTGGGAAATTGACACCTATCATTGGAAACTTATTGGGGCCCTAAAAGCTCTCATCAAGTTGATATTTGCATTTTCCCTTTGTTCTGGTCTATGTGACCTTATGAAGAAGTTAGACAGCAAATAAAAATGACGATGGACCTAAGGAGGATTTCAACGGTAGTTGTTCAATCCATGTTGCTTTCTGTGGTGTAGTCAACTTGAGTTTTGGATGTGTCTTATTTTTGGGCTCATGCAATAGAGTGATCTGGAAAAATCGATGGACAGTGTGGATTATAGCGAGGCCATAAAAGTTCCACGTGCTAAAAGTTGTGTTGTATTTAAAAAAAAAAAAAAAGAAGTTATGTTGTATTGTACCGAATCTAACCTAAAGAGAGAAATTCCGTGCAAGGGACAATATTGCATGGACCATGAGAAGGGACGGTATAGGAATTCCTTATGCCTTCAACACAGACGATCCGCACACAGCAGAGAGTTCACCTTCCAACCTAGATTTTAACGATGGTGCGGTGATATGGTGAGATTTGATTGGTGGGCCATATATATGTTCTCAAAGATAGGCCGAGTCCGTACCCACCTCGCCGTGTAATCACACCGTTGAGGTTGGTGAGCTCCTCACCAACTCGTCCGCGTCCACTCCGGTACTCGCTAACAAAAGCTTACAAGTGGCACCATGTACTAAGCTCAACCGTCCAAAATTTGGGACCAGATAATGACTCCACAGGGGACGCGGATTGGCTAGTGACCCCAACAAGACGGGGCTGGTGTCAAAGATGTGTGGGCCCCACCATGATGTATGTGTTTTATCCATGCTGTTTATCTAATTTTTTTTTTCCAAATCTCAGGTGGACCACACCACAGAAAACAGTGTTGATTGAACATAGGGCTGCACATCTGCCCCGTTAACCCGCCCAACCCGCCCGACCCGACCCGACCCAATAGAAACCTGATCCGTTCCGATCCGGCTGAGAAAATGGTCCGGTCCCGAGTAGATGCGGCTGAACCGTTTTTAATTTAGGTACGGTTTAGAGTACATACCAAACCTGCCCGACCCGACCCGTGTATACCCGACCCGACCCGCCCCGTTTATACCAGTTTATTGCTTATATATATATATATATATATATATATATATATATATATATATATATATAGCATTATCAATAGGTTGAATGGTCAATAAACATTAGGGTGGACTCTAGAATCTTTTAATGGTATGAGTTCAATGACCACTGATTTTTGTGGTGTGGTCTACCTAAAGCTTTTATCTGCTTCCTTTTTGAGACAGTCCTATAATAATTTGGAAATGTAGATGGAGGGCATGGATTTACAATATATACATCGAGGTGAGCCTCACGTTTAGGGTCTCACCCACATGGTTGGTTTCGAGTCTCACCGACTCTCACCCAAGCTACGCTCATCTCACACTCACAGGGAGCAGATTATGTGACATTTGAAATCCACCAAGGTTGGTGGCTCCTGATTATGTGTCTTAAATCCACACCATCCAACTATTTTGAAAGATCATTTTAGGATATGATACCAAAAATGAAGCTGACTCAAATCTTAGGTGGACCACACCATAGAAACATAGTCCTAATCCGACCCGACCCGACCCGGTTTAACATATAGGGTAGGGTAGGGTTAGGGTTGACCCTTTTACAAGTAGGGTAGGGTTTAGGTTGGGTCAGCTCAACCCGATCATGACCTGGACCGAAACCCGAACCTTTAAATAATATATTTAGGCTCGGTCAGGGTTGGGCCCAACCCGACCCGTGTGCAGGCCTAATTGAACGTCCACCGTTAAAAACTTCCTAGGGCCTACCGTGATGTTTATTTGCCATCCAACCTGTTGATAAAGTCACAGAGACTTGGATGAAGTGAAAACACAAATATCAGCTTGATCCAAACCTCATGTGGCCTCCAAGAAGTTTCAATGGTGGACGTTCACCTGTGGTGTGGTCCACCTGAGATTTGGATCTGTCTCATTTTTGGCCCATGCCCTAAAATGAGGTGGAAAAATGGATGGACAGCGTGGATAAAACACATACATCATGGTGGGGCCCACACAGCTTTAACACCGGCCCCCTAGCTGGTGTTGGGGTCACTAGCCAATCCGCGTCCCTCTATAGGTAAATGATCCATGGACATCTGGCGGACACACAAACACACACCCACACAAATAAATAAATAAATAAAAACTCAAGCGTCATCCGGAGATGACATGGTAGTCCGGAGAATTAAAATATTGTAGAGCTATTTCTCTACAGTACACATGGTAAGCTACCATTTCGGCCGTCTTCTCACCAGTGACCAACTGACCATTAAACTAACGGTGGAAAATAGAAGTGGTTAACAGTCAAACACTCGGGTACATAAACGCCACGAAAGCTGATCCCTTTGGACTGTCTGATTTTTGAAGCACAACCCATCCACGGTAGGGCCCACTAGATGGACCACCCACTTAAAAACATCCATGCCACGTGTTATTGAGGAATGTCCATACCGTAATCTCGTTCTTCTAGATCTACAGTATCATCGACCATTAATCAAGGGCCAGGATCATCTAATCAACCCAATTTTGGTCCATGTCGAATCTAAGTGGGTCCCTCTTTTCACCAGGCCTTATTGGAGGCAGATTGATGCTGCCGTACAGTTGGTTTATGCATGCCTTTCCAGCGTCACACCTCGCCTCCACATTATCAAACAGGGAGTTTTATGATACTCGGGCAGCATATGACGCCTGATACGCAAGCACTCAGATATATTACACGTGGCATATATTTACTCGATCTAAACCGACTAAATTTTGGAACCAACCATTTTTCGATCACTATCCCAAAATCAGATTGATTGAACAACCCTATCTTTATATCCGTCGAAACTTATTTGGTGAAATAGGTCCATTGAATAATTTTCATTTTTAACCGTCCAATAAAGATCCATCAATCCAATAGATGGATAATCAAATAAGCTTTGTTTTTGGTCCATGATAAATCTAAACTGGGATACATAAATCGATGCCACGCACAATTTCTAAACGAAGTGCCTGCGTACCATCCATCCCACTCTGCCAGAGTATAAAATACGCCGCGGGCGTACGGGTGAATCTTATCTTCTTCCAATAAAAAAGGGCCAATCATTAAGAAATTGATGAACTTAATGTGGGACATTCATTAACAATCGATGGGACGGCTACGATTACTTCTCAGCTCGACCCGTCGTTTTCTTACGGGCCGTCTTATAGGTAGAAAGTAGTATTTAATACTCAGGAAGAGCGTAATGGTTCATGTGCATTCACTTAGAATTTGTATACGTGGAATAAATGCTGCTCAAAATGAACCGTCCAAATCTTGGGCCCCACTTTAGATGGGTGCCGAACTTAATATCACAGTGAATAAATGTCATAATTTACAGATTGTTCCACATCCAATGGATGGTTAAAATGGAAATAGTTAACGGTCCAAATTCGACAAAAAGGTCCATCTATTAGGATCGGTCAAATAGGCTATCTAGAGTGGATCACTGTATTTGGATGGTCTTATTTTGGCTACACGTCTGGAATTCTTAATACATGCGTATGGACCATTGTACTTCGCCAGAGTATCAATAGCCATATGCTAACTGCCTCACGGAACGATTATACATTTATTAAAATAAAAAAATTATCCAGCATACACGTGGCGTGACGCAGAGTTTTCGGACGTTAAAATCATTGGCCCGGCTAGGCCTGCACACGGGTTGGGTTAGGTTCGGGTTGTGTACAATCCTAGACTGTAGCTAAACATATATTAAAAGTTTAGGTATCTGTCCAGGTCATGACTTGGCTGGCCCAACCCTCGCCCTGCTTTACTTGCAAAAGGGTCAACCCTAACCTTCTCTTACCCTATATGCTGTCAGGACGTGTTAGGAATATAACTTTTGTGGTGTATAAAATATTTTTAATGTTCATTTATCACTATTTTTAATGGTATGGTTCACTTAAGATTTGGATATTCTTAAGGTTAGGAATCATTCCCTAGAATGATATAGTAAAACAGATGAATGGAATAGATATACAAAAAAATATCAAGGTAGGCCCCACATGGTTAGGGTTACACCCACTAAGCTATTACCTTGGTAACAACTTATTCTCTCCCATGACATCGGAAGAGGAATCGATGAATTAGGTGAGACCCCGAATCCACCGAGGTGGGTGGGACCTTGATTGTGGGATCAGTGTAATGTATATCACCACATCTATACCATCCATTTATATTGAAAGTTCATTTTACTGCATGAATTAAAAAATGAAGCAATTTCAAGTCTCATATGAGCCATAATACAGGAAAAAGTGGCAATTGGCCGTTAAAAACATTCTATGGGCCGCGAAAGCTTTGAATCAAGACAATATTTATGTGGCCTCTTCATCTAGATGTTTGTGACCTTATCGTCAGGTTGGATGGAAAATAATGGCAAATAAATATTTCGGTGAAATCCATAAAGTTTTCAATGGTCGAGATTCAATCACGACTATTTCTATGGTGTGGTTCATCTAAGATTTGAGTCAGCTTCATTTTTGGTATCATATCTTGAAATGACCTTTCAAAATGGTTGGACGGTGTGGATTTAAGACACATATATCACTATGAGCCCTACAATCAAGTCCACCCACCATGATAGATCCCAGGTGTCACCTAATCCACTCCCCATGAGATCTCATATGATTCTAAGATTTATATCTTTGGACAGTTGGAGATGGAGTTACTTCACGGGTTTGTACAAGTATTCTTTTTTTACTAATTACTATTATCTCATATACGTCGTGGTATAGGATTATTTGGACTACAAGATCAAACCAAATTATAGAGCAAGACCTGACAAGTAATGTTCAACAAATTGGAATTCATTTATCAACAGATTTTTATCTTCCATTTGAATCATTTTTATAAAGCATTGTTTCGCAGAGTGCGAAGTTCCTACATTGGAAGGCTAAGTGGGGCCTACCGGTATGTTTGTGAGAAATCCACCACGTCCATCCATTTCTTGGAAGTTACAATCCAAAGTTTTAATTTTTGCAGCGATCCGGATCGAGTATACACGGGTCAGGTACGAGTTGGGCCAGGCAGTTTGGCATGTATCCTAAACTGTACCTAAATTAAAAATGTTTCAGCCGCATTCACCACGCCGTCCATATGTTTTTCCGACTCATTTTAGGTTATTATCCAAAAAAATGAAGCAGATTCAATTATTAGGTAGGCCATACCATAAGAACGAGTGGTGATTGAGTGTCCTACCATTCAAAACTTCTTAGGGCTTACTTCAATGTTTCCAAAGTTTTTATTTACAATCCAACCTGTTGATAAGGTCACCTAAACTTGGATGAAGGGAAAAGAAAAACATCAGCTTGATCCAAAACTTTTGTGGCCCGTTAATGGTCACTCAACACTGTTTCCAATGGTATGGCCAATATGATAATTTGATCCCTTTCATTTTTCGTTATTGACATAAAATGATCGGGAAAAACGGATGATCAGGAGATCCAAGCGCTTCAATCTCAGCTTATCTAAAAAAAAAAAAAAAAAAAAAATCATCAATGGTCCAAGTCAATGGGAAAACTGAGATAGTTAAGATCATCGACAGAGAAGAAATATTCTCTGATGATGTATTAAGAAAGATCTAGTCATTTCATCAATTGTGTCCTGGGCATGATCACAGCTGGCTGGACATGATGGACGGATCAGATCTTGAACATACACAACAGTTTGACACGTGTACATAAAATTCCTTCTTCAATCTCCATGATCCATCAAATCCCCTTCGTATTCTTGAATCGGAGACCTTTGCTTAGCACACAAGGCATACCATCTACACGCTACTACATGTGCCAGCGTGGCATATAATCGCAGAATCCAAGCCTTCCATCAGATGGTTCCAACTGGGCCCATTTTTTCATCCAAATCCAAGCTGGTCCACTGTTCATGTGGACCATGATGCTAGAAACAGGAACACAGCCGTTCATTTTTCTCACAAACCATGGCCCACCAGTCCACTGATTCTTGGGCCAGGTCATCTATATAGTGGAGACCCTTCTGATGGATGGATTTGTTTACACACATGTCATTCTGGCACATGTGCCACATGGATAACAATACACAGAGAGTATCAAAATGAAACCCGTTTGTCGACATGTACAGGGAATACAGTGGCACGTTGAGTTCAAAGAATCGGAGGAGAGATTTGTGGCACGTCCCAGCCACATATATCTGTCGTTAGCCAAACATCCGCCATACACGTGGCTTTTTTTTTGTACATCAGTTATATCCATCCATCTCTTGATTAGACAGTGGATGGTCCATGGCCTGAAAACCATAATGTGAGCAGTCCAAGGTGACAGGACATTCAAGTCCAAGAGAATTAATTTGGTGTGGGTCCATGTTTGTAGACCATCAAAACAATGACCTGAATGGACGTGGATTGCCTGCGACAGGTGTCGTAGGAAGTTCCCGCCGTTAGAAGCTACATGGGTTCCCACCGCAATGTTTGCGAGAAACCCAATGAAGGTGTTAGCCGGGTAACAGCTTAGTGGGTATTTATTAACTTTACCGATGGGCCTACCTTGATGATATGTTGTATATCCACTCCGTCCATTCGTTTTTCCAGCCAATTTTAGGATTGGGTTTTAAATATTAAGCAAATCCACATCTTAGGTGGACCATACCACAAGAAATAGTGATGATTGAACACTCACCATTAAAAAACTTCTGAAGGCCCACTTTAAGATGATCAGTAATGTTTATTTGTCATCCAACCCATTGATAAGATCAACCAGAACTGGATGAAGGGAAAATACAAAGATTAAGCTTGTTCCGAAACTTTTTTTGGCCTACAAAAAGCTTTTAATAGTCATTCACCACTTTTTCCAGTAGTGTGGTCCATCCAAGATTTGGATCTGGTTAATTTCTGGGACAACGTCCTTAAATGAGTTAAAAAAACGGATGGGAGGTGTGGTTATTATATACATTCATCAAGGTGAGCCCCACACGGTAAGGGTAACACCCACTAAGCTGTTACCCAGGTTACAGCTAATCCGCTCTCAAGATCAGGGAAGAGTGGGCCACACTTGTCAAAGTTAGAAACTATAAATTATGGTTTTTAGCTGGGATAGGCCATCCTTCACTAATCCAGACCGTGATCTGATGGACACCATCACGGATAGAACATGTCCCGAGAAGATATACTACAAACTGAAAATTGTACGTCTCGTTTAGGACCCATGGCTCACTGATCTCGGTCTGTTGGGCCTCGAAATGGATGCACCATGCAACTAATCTCTGCGTTGAACATTCTAGACATTTATCTTGGACGCTGGACCATTTTCAGATGAATGTGGATGGTTGTGGTATTTTCTTAACCATCTATTCACAGAAGTCAAAATATGAATGTTGGAACTACACAATGAACGTGATCTTCTGTGCATGGCCCAGAAATGGTGGACCCAGGAGTTAAGTGTTATGGATAGCCGAAAAGTGGCCCATCTATCACTGAACCGAGTTTTCTTTTCGTGAGGAATGCTACTGATCAAAGAGCACATGTCAACCGAGCCAATGTCTGACTGATGGTTAAGCTGACCTGTTGTAGAACCCAGACCGTTCCACTCATCATATGGACCCCACCAGTGCATGTAGACCGTTGGTACGTTTATTTGCACAAGTGACGAGACCCTCATCTACACAAGTAGGACCCATCTCATATACACGGCTATGATGTCCCACATTTTCGAGATTCCCACCCGTGGTGGGTGTGAAGGCTCGTATTATTTCTCAATCCTCACTTGGCTATTTCGTCACCGATTTTTTAGCACAAATTGCTCAAGAATTTTTTTATGCTCAAGAATTTTTATTTGCTCAAAAGACATCTGAATGTCTCTAAGTAATCATAATTAACCTTTCTCTACGCTTAGAATAGAAAATCACCCTTTTTTATTACACTTGGAGTAACTCCCTCTCTTTTACTTATTGCAAAAAACACCTTCCTTTTTCATAAGTGGTCATGAAGTACATTGCAATTGTTGACATTTTAGAAGTAATTAAGAGAAATTTTCATCTTACCCCTATGCAAACATGAAAATGTGAACATATGAACTTGTCCTTTTATATTAAGTCAAATAACCACTTTCTCTAGAACCCGAGCGATAGCGATTAAAGGATGGTATATTAAGTGACTTCAACAATCTGAATTGATTTATTCTACCATTCAGATAGCTATGATAAAATGCCATGGATGGATGGCCTACCATTTGACTATTTGGATCATGTTGTGGCATTGAGGTCCACATAACAATGTTTTGGATGTCGCTTAAAATGTTAATTTCTATCATCTCTATAAAATTGAGTACTAAAGCATTACTTCTTATATGATTAGCAATTAAATTTAATAGTGAATTGTCCTCTTTAATAATTCAACAAAATTTAATAATATAATATTTTAAAACAGTGTATGAAAAATAATAAATTTTATTTTATGATACTTAAAATAAAATGATTTTTTTTAACATAGCCAAAGGAAAGATGGTAACAAAAAATTAGAATCAACCATATGGGCCCATGTGTTGTGGTGTGCTCATGACATATATCTCCGACCGATGCACCCCACCATAAATATTAACCGTCCAAAAGTTGAGCCGATGCAATCATACCCGGATGCATTATATAAAACAATATACAACACCCAAAAATCTCCAAATTAAAGAGTGGTTCTTGTGATGATCGTATGGGCCTGATTTTTGGGCCATGTGACCATCTTGGTGGGATGCACTTCTTGAATGGGTTGGATGTCATACCCACATCAAGTGGGCCCCATAATGCTCCACTGCCCACTTTTGTAGACATATTATGATGATTGTAGCAACCAAGTGCTTTCTTAGGGCTGTTTGGTAAAACTTATTTTCAGTACTTGCCATTGAAAAAAGCTATTTTCAGTAATTTTCCTAATTCAGCCTATTTGGTAAATCATATGATTTAAGTGCTTAATATAGATTTTGACCGAAAAAGTTAGAATTTTTTTAAGTTGCCTTCTCCTGACTTAAAACTTAATTAAGAATGTAGTAAGTGCTTCTCATTAAAAAATTTGTTATTTTTTTACTAAAATGTCCTTCAATTTTTTTAAAAATGACAGGTTTATCCCTTATAGAGGTAACTTCCGTAAAAGCTTTCATACGGCTTGAAATGCAGAACACTTACAAAGTTTGGTGGGCCCCATCATAATGTATGTGTTATATCCACGCCGCCCGTCCATTCTTTTCAATCATTTTAGCTCATGAGCCTAAAAATGAAGTAGATCCAATGCTGAAGGGGACCATACCACAAAAGGTAGTGGCGACGGTGACATCCACCATTGAAACATTCATAGGGACCACCAAGATGTTTATTTTCCATCGAACCTGTTCATAAGGTACACAGACTTGGGTGAAGGAAAAAGACAAATATCGGCTTGATCCACAACTTTTGTGGCTCCCAATAAGTTTTCCAGGATAGGCATTCAATCTCCATTATTTTCTATTTTCTATGGTGCGGTTTAAGTGGGCTTTGGATCTTTCTTATTTTTGGGCTCATGCCCTAAAATGATCTGACCAAATGAATGGACGGTGTGGACATAAAACATGCATCATGATACATTACACATGGCCACACAACTTTGCCACATCAAGACGGTTCTGGACTTGCAGAAGAGGCAGATTATGGCGCAGATCCTTTACCTCCATTCCTGCCCTGGGATGCTAGTTGGGGCCCACCGTTATGTTTGTTAGAAATACACCCGGTACATCCATTTTGTAAGATCATTTTAGGACATGTGGAAAAAAAATGAGGTGGATAAAAAACTTCAGTTAGCCACATGAGAGGAAACAAGAATATTCAATAACCACCATTGAACCATTTGTATGTCCACAAAAGTTTTGTATGGTGCTAAGTTTTTAACTTTTTTCACTTCATCCCCATGGGAATGACTGTAAACGGTTTGGATGGCATATAAACATCAAGGTGGAGCCACGAAAGTTTCAATGGTAGGGATTTTTTTCTTCTAATTTTCCCTCTCTTGTGGCCAACTTCAGTTTCGGATCCACCTCATTTTTTGCCGCATCTCCTAAAATGATCTCGCAAAATGGATGGATAGGGTGGATTTCTTATAAACATCACGGTGGGCCCCACCTAACATCCAATGCCAGTAACATCTGCAAAGGCTTCCGCAGTAAATCCACGTCCAGCGGATTAGGTGGGGAGCGGATTAGGTGAGACCCCGGAACCACCGAGGTGGGTGGGAACACTTTGGGGCCCACCTTGATGTATCTGACTACATCCATGCCGTCCATCCATATTGGAATCTCATTTTAGGTCATGATCCAAAAAATAAATCAGTTCCAAATCCCAGATGGGCTATGGTACAGGAAATAGTGGTGATTGACCATTCAAAACTTCTTATGGGCCGCAAAATCTTTGGATCAAGATTATATTTGTATGGTCTCTTCATCTAGGCCTTTGTGACCTTATCAACAGGTTGGATGGCAAATAAACATTCCAGTAGAATTTATGAAGTTTTTAACGGTGAGGATTCAATCATGACCACCATTTCCTATGGTATCGTCCACTTAAAATTTCGATCTACTTCATTTTTGCTACCATGCCCTAAAATAAACAGGGAAAAATGATGGGTGGCATGGATATACTACGTGTAAAGGTTGGCCCCACAGGCAGGGTAGCACCCTCTAAGGTAGGTTGAGATGGTATTTGTGTTTTCTCCTCATCTAGGTCTGTGTGACCTATTCAATAAGTTGGATGATGAATAAATACAATATGTCCTAAGAAGCTTTTAATGGCAAGCGTTTAATTTTATATACTTGGCTTTATTTGGTGGGGGGAAAATATTAAATTTTTATTAGATGGGATATAGATGTGCTAAATTTGAAGACATGACAATATAGGGTTTCACCCATAATCTATAAAAAATAAAAATTGAGGCAATATGCGCAAATATGACAATTTGACAATTTTAAGACATTTATAATTTATGTTTATCAAACAAGTTTTTACGAAAAATCATTTATTTTCAGTTATTAAGACTTTCTTTAAGACAAATTATCAAACGGTTTTTTCAGTACTTATAAGCACAAAAATACAGCACTTCTAAGTTTACAACACTTAAATTAATTTTCAAACCTTATTGCCAGTTTACCAAACGTCACCTTAGTTAAATCAGAAATCTTGGACATTTTATTGGTAAAAGTCTCTTCTGCCAATTCAAAAATATACAAGGGCATTTTCGTCAATTGGTCCAATATGGATCTTTCCCTCGTCTCCGCACGTATATAGGTATCGGTCACTTGGAGATTCGACAGCCCGTCAGATCTTCAAACACCATCCAAGATGAGCTTCTCCTCGTCGGAATCTGACACCACAGATCTCTCCCACCGGAGGTCCGTACTCTGTCGCCGATTCTCTCTTACCGGAAAATTCGACTTTTACAAGGTATTCTACCTATTTCCGTTCGACAGGAGATCTTCAAATCTCACGGAGAAATGAATGACAGTGATCTTACTTTTCCCTGGTTTGAGTTTCAACAGTGAATTTTGGATCGAATCTGGCGGTAATCGAAGGAATCAACGAGCGGATAGCAGATCGTGATTGGACGGTCCGAATCTACAGAAGAATCGAATCAACGGCGAGAAAATCTCCATAAGAAAATCAGTAAGACCTTTCTTCTTCTCCTTCTTCTTCTATTCTTTCCGTTTCGAATTCCAATGCGTTTCGGCCGTTAGATTTAGATGGATTTTTCGTAACGGTGACGGTCTTCTGGTAGTTTTCTTTCCCGAGAAACCGAAACACACTAAAATACTCGACGGTGCGTATAACGCACCACTAAAGAGAAACAGAACGTGGAGTACATGCCTCCCGGTAACGATAACGTGCGCCGGCTTTGATATCAACGAACTTCGTACCGATAGCAATGATATTTTAATATCATTTCTCCTTTTCTTCACTTCTCTGTTCTAAAATGCGCATCCATGCGTAACACGCACTCGTAGTTTCAATCCACAATCCGACAAATTCTACATTTTTAGATGTCGAAAGCGTTACATGGGCGAAGTTGTTTTAGTGTTTTTTTTTTTTTTTTTTCTCCCTTAATTGAGGAGTGCTAAAGTACGCACATGTGCGTACTACACAAACGAACTTGGCCATTTGCACTTTTTTATAGCTTCTTTATTGAAGAGGGGAGATCCAACTGTAGGATGCTCATATTGAGCTGGCGACTAAGACTTTTTCGATTTATTCCTCAAACGTGTCAAACATGTGAGTAGATCAGAGCCGTTGATTTGGTGGGCCACGCTGCAGTATGCTAGAAGCAAAGGGCAATTTTCGACATACATAGCCGATTCATCTAGGGAGATCGTATGAAGATTTGATACCCATAGACGATCGTGACCATCTGATCTTATGACGCAGTGGGTGTATTTTTTTAACCGTCCATTCCCTGGGTAACTGATTGGATGGCTAGGATCACCAATGCACGTTATTCCTAGGCATGTCAGAGCGTCGTGACCATCTGGTCCGGTTGATCTGAACTGTCGATGTCTTTGATGCTACCTTAACTAGCTATGGTTCAATAATCACACTTTATTTATTATCTTGACCTTTGATTTCCAGAATTAAATCCGAACCATTCAAAAATTTGTTTTCAATGTCGTAAATTGATCTCCACTCAGTGATGATTTGAGTCATCCTTTCAGCGTAAGTTTCCCAGGATAGACCATAAGACATAACATCATGAACGTGGACGGTCCCGATCATCTGATCATCTCATTAGGTGGGCCCAACAGAGCGACACGTGATTGGAAGCCTACGTCGCCACAGAGACAAAACGTACTTGTCTAAACAAGGACCTTTATTGTACGTATCCGTGGCCATGCATAGTACACGTAGGAACGCGGTGCGAGTGCACTCGCGACGGTGGACTCTTCTAGCAGTTGTGTTAAGAATCACTCAAGTGGGTCCCACCATTCATATTCTACTGTCAAGAATCAGCGAGATCCACTCATCATATGGGCCGGATGTTTGTGTCTGATCACGACCGTCGGTCAATGTCTACATCTCCATCGAATCCGAGTGCCTAATCCTGGAGCAGACTAGCATTATGTTTGACCAAGGTGGGTTAAACCAGATGATCAAGTTGGATCTTTTACACGTGTGCCATGATGGTAAGTGTGTAAGAGGCGTACTCGAGAAGTGTACTCGCAGAGGAGTAGTAGGAGTCCGTGTGAAGGTGGGAGGCTTCCTCGCCCTGTAAAGTCCTCACGTTACTTTTCAGTGCTTTTTTTAAACTTTTGTGAGAGTCAGCTTTCAGGGGTAGACTTTTTTGCAAGCTTCTCGTGTACATCTGGCCACACCCTTCAAACACTCGCGTCAAGCCGACACGTGTCACATTCAACACCTCAGAAAATCGGATGTGGTGGGCCACAGTAGTTTGGTGGCGCGCAAATACGCGTCGAGCATCGTTGAAATTCTACGCTTGCTTTCAATTCTGGCAAGCACGGCGATAGGTCTCATAGGGAGCGGAGTAGGTGCGGCCCCGACCTAGGGCTCTTAATTGAGTGGGTCGGATCTGAGATCCGATTCGCTCCGAATCCATATAATGCGGATTTGGATAATAAAATATGTTTGATTAGTTAAATGATCTATATTTCGATCTTAAAATAGGTCCAATTATTTAAATGCACTGGATATGGATTCACATGATCATATCCAAGTCCGATCCAAATCCGATTAAGATCCAACTCATTTTCACCTTAGTGTATATGTTATATTCGTGCTGGCATATGTTCTATTCATGCTGGCCATCCATTTTACAAATTATTTTAGGCCATGTCTCAAAATCGAGACATGCCACTCTGAGGTCGACCATACCCAAGTAAATAGTGAGATTTGCATCATTTTTCTTCTAACTTAAATATATTATATTATATATATTTTTTAGATTTGTGATGGGGTTGGATTCGGACCTAGATCTAACCCGAATCCGATGGTTATATGGATTTTGGATCAGAAATGGATCTAACAATTTATAAATTGATCGGATATGATATCACCTTTTGGATCCGAGTTGGATCCGAATCCAATCTAAATCCATCTACAGATATATGGACTTGGAGTCGGATCCAACTGGATCTGGTCTAGATTCGACCCATTGAGAGCCCTACCTTGACCTCACCCGAGACTGTGTAGCCCTTACAGCGGAGGCCACTTTGATATATGTATTCTACATCCATGTCATCCATCATTTTTTCAGATCATTTTAGATTACGATACCAAAAATGAAGTAAATCCAAGTCTCAAGTGGACCATTCTATAAGAAACAGTGGTGATTAAACACTCCACCACTGAAAACTTCCTATGGCTCACTATAATGTTTCTGTCATGTAATATCGGCTTGATCCAAAAACTTTCGTGGCCCACGGGATGTTTTTTAAAGGTCAATTACCACAGTTTCTTAAGAGTATGGTCCACCTGAGATTTGAATTTATTTTATTTTTGGGCTCATGCACGACCTAAATTTATGATGGACAATGTGGATATAGAATACATGTATTTAGGTGGGCCCCATGGTAAGGGCCACACTGTCTTAGGTAAGGCCGGGGCTGCAACTAATCCTCTCTAGATCTGGTAAGGAACCAATGTGTACGCCTGCCAATTCGAAGGATCTATGGATTCTATGCCCACTCTTTTCCATAGAAAAATTATCCCATAGAAAAATTGCAGCAAACAAGTCACAATATCAACGGCCACTTATGAGGTACTATGTAGATAATATATAATATTGATTCACCCGAGAAAAACTTAAAGCAAGAGAGAATTCTTATAATTTAAGTCAAATGCTAATAGATGTACTTCAGCAGGCCGGATGCGATTCCCTATCTTAGGAAGTTTCTGTAGGTGGAAGCTATGTGGGGCCCACACAGATGCCTGTGAGATATTCATTCTGTCCATCAATTTCTCAAGCTCACAATAGGACAGGAGTTCAGAAACGAGATAGATCCAAAATTCAAGTGGATCACGCCACACAAAATAGCAAGGACTGAACACCCACCATTGAAACTTTTTGGAGAGCCCAAAAGTTTTGGATAGTGGATGATATTTGTGATTACAGTTAATCTCAGTGTTAATAACCTTGCGAATGGTTTGGATAGGACATAAACCTCATGGTGGGCCATGGGATGGTTTCAATGGTGGCCCACCTGAGTTTTGGATATGATTGGGTGGTAGGCCCCACTTGTCTGTGTTAAAGGAGAAGCTCTAAAATAGGGTATTTAGTCACATATGATAAGATCAGCGTCATTCATCATTTGTGTCTCGTGGTGAGATTCATGTGCGAGTGGCCTTAAAACTGTAGCGGTGAACAGAAATTAATTTTCCTGTAGCAGACAATGATAGATGCTTTGTATGAATCAGAAGCATGGTTTGAAAATCTGAAAACTCGACTGTCTGCTTGATGACTCAGCAAAAGAATCTGCTTGACTCAAAAGTATAACTACACATTTTCGTGATTCTAGTTGCATTGGGATATTCTTGCAGTGCAATCAGTCAATCCGGGCTGTTCATTAGGTCCCACAACTATTTTATCAGAAACCATGCAAAAGTTGCAGTGATTGAATGCTTTGGTCTACCCATGAGTTGCCTTTGTTTTCTGTAGCAATCCATTTCACAAAGCCACAGATTAGATGGTTCAAATTATGTAGCGTAAGTGATGCTTTAGAACCGCAAGTACACCATAATAACGTCGGCCGCATAAACGACCCAAATTGTTGACAAATCTGGGTTGTTTGGTCGTCTTCAATAGGAAAACTCTGTTTGCCTAACACATGATTGGTCTAGCTCAACATATGTCAGTCCTGACAACATTAAATGCAGCAATGTTGACAATGCCACTGCTAACCAATCAATGCTTGGCAAACAAGTTTTTCTTGTTAAAAACGAGCAAATGATCTGGCTTCATTGTTGACTAGAAGTATTCACTGCATAGATGGCCCCAATTTTTGACCTATTTTATGCAAATAATCTAGACTATCCAGTTTTGCTGAGGATTGATTGGATGGATAGAATCATGTGATTTGTTTGAGTTTTACCAAGCAACCCACGGAATGTTGCGGCAACTAAAGCACTGTACGGACTGATCGGTTGGATGGTACAAGCATCTCGATGATGCAACTAGGAACACCATAAATTATAATGATGCTGTAAATTAAGCATTGGATGAAAAAATTGCACCCCATTTGACTAATCGAGTGCTTTACCCAATTATACAATTCTCAGTAAAATGAAACCCTAAGGAGGTGAGTTTCTTCTCGAGTCAACTTGAAATCCAATAATTTGAGTTGACTCGGCTTCAAATATAAACTCAACAAGTTTTTAAACTACCATTTGAAACATTAAAGAGTTAAAACAAATTATATATATAGGAAATCCTTTTTTTTAATTTTTTATATTATGATCCGTTTCTGCAATATATCATTTGGAAAAGGAGAAATACAACCAATTTGCATCGACTTGCACTTGGAAAAGGAGAAATCATTTTTTAGAACTTCTCTTTAGTAAAACAAATAGGTGTAATGAGTTTGATTTCTCTAGTGCCATGTCAATTTACCTCCCACTCGGGTCATGTTTTCTGCTTTCCCTAGCCTTCCCTTAACTTACCATTATTCCAAGTAGTCTTGGGTTAAAGGGATTTGTGGAACCAGATGTGTGCAGGGCTATGGTGGTGTGTTTATGGCATCCAACCTGTTCAGCAAGGTTGCCCCACCTTGAAAATAGAAGCCCACAAAAATCAGACCGATCCAATCACCTGGTGGGCCACCGCATGAATTTAGAGGTTTTTGGTGGCTGTCCATTGTTTTTTATTATATGGCCCGCTAGTGATTATGTTATCCTGATTTTTGCGACAACCCAACCCAATTTTATGGTAGGACAACCCTGTGATCGAGTCATGTTGGGCCCCACAAGCGGCTAGTTGCCTGAAATTCTCATCCAAGCAGTTGCAGAGGAACCCACCTCTTCGTCACTCTAAAGATGCAGCAGACGTGTTTAATTTGCCAGCAGAAATTGGCTGTCTTTCGGGTGTATCGCAAAACCTTAGAATGGAAGAAACCCAACTTCCTTGTAAGCTTCGGAGGACCATCCTCTTATTATCTGGGCCACCATCTATGCAAGTGCTGCGCATGGTTTAGTGATCTGGACCGTTGATCTTAGGAACCCCACATTGGATGGGCCATTCACATGAAAATTAAAAAGTTTGAAGATCTTAGTCGTACGATATGTGACTTTTTTCTGTTGAATTTGGACCGTTGCTGCCTTTTATTTTCTTGACCATCCCTCAGAAGTATTAGGATCATTTCAATTGGGGAGATTTTGAAGGCATGATCATTTTCAATGGGCCCATCTAATCGACAGTCTGGATTCAAATGACCACTGGCTCACTTGTACTGAGGTCCTGATGCTTCTATACATATTCTCGGGCCTGGACTATGCACTATCACAACTGTAGATATATAAGACTTTCTTAAACCAGTACTCATTTCTTGTTTGGTATTTGTCATGTCGAAAGGGCTCGATTTTCTGATAGATGCTTCTCTTATAATTAACTCTCTTTCTTTCTTTGTACCGTCCGTTTGAAAAACACCAATCGAAAGTATAGGAACATCCGTTTTGACGAGGGATTTTGACATATAAACCTATGTCTTTGGGTCTATATCAGGCCTAATGGATATTTAATCCAACCCGTTCATAGTCATCCAATGAGAAATCGCAACTACAAGACTTAATCAAAACTTCTGTCGGCTTGTGGAAGGTTTTCAATCTATATTATTTCTCATTGTGTGGTCTACTTGGGTTTTGAATTTGTTTGATTTTTCGGCTCATAGACTAGCTTATGCTAGTATGACAAATGCACGGAGTGGTTTGTGGTACAAACAACTTGTGGGCGATGTCATTTCCATACCCTGACAGCTGTTTTCTTATGGGAAATAATTCATTTGGGATCTATAACTGTCCTTTTCATTGGTTTTCCATCAAAGGAAGTTAAAATGGACTGTCTTTTAGGTAATTTGAAAAATATAAGTACTTGTATGATGATAGAAATTAGAAAGAGGTTTTATAACTATTAACCAAAATAAGTTATTTTTTAGAGATGTAGATTGGGTGGTGACTCATCTCAATGGTGAAATGATGTGGTGAGATTTATAATTGGTGGATTCGGCTTTAGGGGTGGTAATGACCCCTCGATGCTAGAAAAGTTCTATGGGCCCCACCATGATGTATGTGTCTCATCCATGCTCTCAGGTGGACCACACCATAAGAAACTATGGTGATTGAATGCGCATCATTAAAAACTTCTCACGGCCCACTTAATGTTCTTTTGCTACCCAACCTGTTGATTAGATCACACAAACTTACGATGTCGGGAGGACATGGTAAGGTCAATAACCGAATAACTACCTTGAATCAACAAGGCTTCTGAGACTCCTCAACCGAATTTCAAACTTCTCAAACCCATAGGAAAAGAAAAACATAAGAAATAATTTCTAATAAATTTATAATTAAATAATTAAATAATAAAATAAAATTGCAATGTTTTAAATAGAAAATGAAATCTGAGGATGAAATTGTGGAGTTTAACTAAAACACTCAAAAAATTATAAATAGTAAACTTATTATTTATGGACAACTCCACCTTATTCTACTAAGGTTTTTAAGCTCTTTTCATGTTGAGCACAACTTTTAAAGCTCAAATGATCAAAAGTCATAGTTGATCTAAAAATTTCTATTTATAGTAAAAAGAAAATTAAACCAAGCCAACCATTGATTTGATCGAATTTCACAAATATAGCATAAGTAACTTGATGCAACTGGATAAACAAGTAACTTGAGCTACCCAAAATTTATATGCATACCTCGTATAACTCATCCCTGATTATAAGATGTGACTGTTTCATAATCTTGGTGGGTTGGGTCACTTCTATTTTTGATCCGGCTTTCTTTATTCCATCTTGGCCATGAAAATGTCTACGAGCGCTCTATGCCAACTTGGATGAAAGAAAAATGTAAACATTAGCTTTATCCAAAACTTTTGAATCTCCAGATATATTTTTAATGGTGGGCGGTCAATTACCACCATTTAATCTGATGTGGCCTACTTTACATAATCTGAAAAATTAAATCGAGGCATGGATAAAACACATGCACAAAGCTTTTTCCGGCACTAACCAGTACCACGAGGTCTTGGTACGGTAAAGGTCACTGTCTGCACCCTTAAATGGCTGGACCATACACTGTCAGAGATAGGCACGGACCCTTTTATAGGTTTTTCAGCCAACGACCCTACTCGTCTATATCTGACACTGTACAGCCCCCATCAATCAAATCTCATCACTTCATTTCACCACCCTTGATGAGCTCCTGACCGCCTAATCAACATCCATATTTTAACCAAGGGCAGAATGGCCGTCACTGATTATTCCACAGTGCACACCATTCACCGTCTCACCTGGACAGAGAAAAAGGAGCCTCTTAAGATAGTCTCCATGTGACCCCTGACTGCATTGTCAGAGTACCGTTCACCACTACGATGGGGCCCACCTGGTCGGGAAAAAAACAGGTTGGTCCACTCGGACGGGTCAGATTCATTGTGCAGCGAACGGTCTGATTCGTTTCATAGCGTTACCTATCATTAACGGCTCGGATGTTATCAGTCAGGAGAAACAACCAGTATTCTAGCAGTGTGGTGGGTAGTACTAATGCACAAACTGCACGTGATACAAGAATCAACCTAGACCGTCCAAATTGTTGGCCCGCTGTAGATTGGACGTAGACGAAATCTCAGTCATTGCAACATTCGACTGCTCAGTCCGTCAGCATCTTATGCGCAGTGTTCAGTGGTCCAAATGCAACGGACAGATATCCCTTAAATAGACAGTTAGGATTGTCTAGTAGGTATATTATTTTTGTACTGTGATCCATCTTATAGGATCGAAATTCCTCCCCCTCCACGTTCAAATGGTGTACGTAGAGTATAAGATTTAGATCATTCGTTATATGAGGCATGTAACAATCAAACTAAATAATCACAATGATCAAGCAATAATCAACACATGGACAAGAAAGCAAGACGATATATACACATACACAGCAAATGTACTATGTAATCAAAGTTATAAGAGATTGGATCAAGTCTCATAAGAGAAACCCAACTCTCCAAGCTCTTTTCTCTCACCTTTAGACTGTCCCACTTCCTCTTTATGCATGTTGGATATCTTAATTTTCATTTATACCGGCTTATATAGTAATAAAATCAAAATTAAAAACATTTTAAGCAGTATTGTGCAAGATCGTGCATAAACAACTTAGGCTGGTTGCTCGATCAGCCACACGAACCAACCATTAGTCGTCCCAATGCTATAGGTTCAATCGCTCGAAATTATGCAAAAACACCTAGAGAATTCACCATGCAAAATTTGCAGTGGCTCGCCCTACTCTATCGCATGACAATGCTATCCATCATAGATTAGAGTCACCCAGTTCCAACAGGGCCACCTTGTATGATTCGGACCATCATCTAGCAGTGTAGCCCAGTTTTTTATTAATGAATGGTCTGGATCATCCGCACGTAGATCATCCGCACGTGTTATTAGCCCATCCATTCTCTCTTATCAATTAGCATGATGAAACTGACACAATATAATGCAATTATCAATTTCTTTTCTACAACATAATGCAATTATCAATTCCATGGTCGTCATTTTCATAATCTGACGCAATACACATGGTAGTGTCTTGTATCAGTCAAGACCGCCCATCTTGTGGACCCTATCATTGATGGTCCAGGTTTCAGAAATACACCAGACAGTCCTACCGATCACTTTTCATCACTTTCTCGTCTTGAATGTGGAGCGTCTATCATTTTTGTATTGTACCACTGCTTTTAATGCCCCTTATTAGATATGGCTAGGACCACCCGCAGTAATGCAACTTAGATGGACGGTCACAAATGAATTCACCCTGACGCCTCTTTTTAGAGAGTAGAAATGCCCCAATGCTCTCTGGAGCACCATAAGTCATAGTGCTCCTAATTGTATTGAGTAACTTGGGCAGTCAAATAGATCAATCTAAACCGTCTATTCAGTCTAGAACACACTTCAAGGGCCGCCATTTAAATAATAGACGGATGGATGAGCAAATCCATCCTAGATTGGGGCCTTACTCTTCATAGCCATCCTTTTACCAACTCATGGATGGGATGTTTAGAATCAAAAGCAATCCATGATGGGAACTACCAAACATATGGATTTGATTGTTGATTAGACATATTTCTGTACAAATAATCTTGACCATTCATGTATGTACGGTTTAAATAAGGCTTAAAATCTGATGGACAGAGCAGATTTACAAATATAACATGGTGGGCCCCACAAAGCGCGGGACTGCTGGCTTTGACTCGTTTTATCATTTTATTTGTTAGGTATAGAATTCTATGATAGTTCAGCACCACAAAAGGTGGTGGTGACTAGCTAACCGCAAACTTGGTATGTTTGTTTGGTGATCCTGACCTTTAAAATCTCTTAATCATTCGTGATGGAGCATCTCGCAGAAAACAAGGAAGATGTGATAACAGCCATCTCATTGTGATCTTCTGATTTGGACGACTCACTATTTCACTTTTTAACCGTTCATTTGATGGTTATCAATTAGATGGTTAGGATTTCTTTGTCACTGTGAACGGAAGAATCCACCGTTGAAAACTTCCTGGATCTGACCATGATGTTTATATTCCATCCAAAACGTTCATATGGTTATTACCACTTAGATAAACTCTAGGAACAAAAATCATCCTGATAAAAAACCTCTGTCACCCCAGGCGTTCAATCCCCACTATTTCATGTGGTATGGCCCACATAACTTTTGAATATACCTGATTTTTAGATTCCTATCCCATTATGATCTTTGAAAATAGATGGACGGAGTGGATTTGTCACGGAAATCTTTATGGGCCCCACAAAGCGCCGGGCACAATCCGCTCTCTTCTTCAAGCACGAATTCAGTGCACCCTAGGAGTACCGGCAGTAGGTACACACATCATTTGCAAAATTGAAGTGCATGTAAAAGGAATCTACAAGCATTTCAAAACACGGAAATTCAAAGTTCAATTTGAAAAAGGGTACTCAGATTTCAAACAAGCAGTGGACGGTCGAGAAATGTGCGTACTGGTTCTTGGTATACACACAATGATTTCCTTCTTTCTTTCTCCAGTTCGATGCTCTTTGGTAGGTGGTGTTACCCTTTTTCTACATAGTTAGGTGACACTCTGGCTGACGACTGAGCCGATTAAATTGTGGAAACCACTTTGTCCCAAAATCAAAGTAGTTGAACAATCCTTGATTGGTTGACACATGTTTGTTGAAAACTAGGTCATCAGATCTTTTTCATTTTCAACCTTCCAATAAATGTCAACGAAGCAATGATTTTGGTCTATGATACATCTAACTTAGGACCCATAATTTGGACGGTTAATGATACATCTAACCTAGGACCGATGGTTAAATTTGAATTACTTGTGTACCATTTATGCTATTTCACAGTAAATTTTGGGAGCAAAAGCAATCAAAGACGTGAATCACACAACCTAATAAGGAAGAAAAAATACGAGCATGTATGGAGATCACAACAATTTTATGTAGAAAATCATTGTGGGAAAAAATCTATTACATAAAGGGACAAATAATCCACTATAAACAGAAGCTATAAGAGGTAACTTACAAATGTGAAAACTTTAGTTTTCTCCCTTCAAAATCCTACCTCTCGAGCCTTTTCTCTTTTGCATTTAACCCAAATAATATATTAACAATGCTATATATAACCCATGTATTGAATTGAAAACTAAAACGGTGTACTAAGGCAGAATTATATGCACCGTCAATTGATCCATCGATCAATCAACTCAACTTACAGATCTGAAAGCTTTAATTTTTTACGGTTCAAAACTCTAGCTCTCAAACTTTTTCTCTTTTGCATTTAATCATAATCTCATATTAATAAGGATATATATAACTCACTTAGAGCACAAAATTATACGTACCATTGATTAAATCATCGATTGATCGACTCCAATTGATGATCCCTTGATCAATCATTACTCCATGTTTGATTGAAATGAATATGCTCAAAAGTGTCCAAAAAAGAGTTAACTAACATATTCACAATCTTCTCAATCAATAATAATTTCTATATATCTCACTCTGTAGGATTATCATTTCTTTTTTAAATATTGGTTTATTAATCTCCACAAGCTTCACATAAGCTAATGTAATGTTAATGAGAAACATAAATGACCATCTGCAGCCTGATGTATCTGAACTTCACATTCAGAATAGTTTATACCACCAATGTGTAAACTATGTAGGACATCGCAACCATGTAAAAGGTGGGCCATGTCATGAAGTTCATCTAGTGTGAAATCAGGCCATCCGGTCATCAGATTGAAATCAATGGACAACCAACGGTTTGACCAAATGTATTGGTGATATCCACCTAATGTGTGGCAGGTACCATATTTTCATGGTTGGATGTCCTGCACCTGTGACAAAGTTGCAAAAAACAGGGGCTGCAAGTGGAGTTCAGGTACAAAGAGCTGGATGTGATCATTTCTCAAGGGGCTGCAAGTGGAGTTCACGTGCAAGGAGATGGATGTGATCATTTCTCAAGTGAAAGAAGAAGGAAGCGGATTGCCAGTGACCACAGAGAAATTCCTGTGCCCAGGCCTGTGGAGGGTCCACAGAGATGTCCATGATAAATCCACTCCGTCCATCTGTTTTGAAAGACCACAATAGGACACGATTCTAAAAACTAGGCAGATCTAAAACTCATGTGGGCCATACCACACTAAAAAGCGTGGATTGAATGCCTTGGGGTGACAGAAGTTTTGCAACAGGATGATATTTTTTTTCCCTACAGTTTATCGGCGCCGTAATAACCCTATGAACGGTTTGGATGGCATATAAAAAAAATCATAGTCAGCTCCATAAATGTTTCAACGGTGCACGTCTGTTTTATTGGTGTAGCCCACCTGAGTTTTGGATGTGCCTGATTTTTATAATCCAATCCTATTGTGGTCTTTGAAAACAGATGGACGGAGTGAATTTATCAAGGACAACTCTGTGGGCCCCACACAACCTAGGTTTCTCTGTGCCCGGCGTCACAGGCAATCCGCTTCCAAAGAAAAATGGATGAAATGAATTGAGTCATCCAAGCTGGAAATTATCATAGCTTTTACTCCGGGTGGAGCCTGATGCCTAGATTTGTGGGTTGGGCCAGCTTGTGATAAAATGGCCAAGCTAGTGCCCAACTTTGTTATCTTTACTCTCTTACTGACCAGGCATGATCCTAAATCTATGGCCGCTATCGATTGTGACATGTCAGAACTGTCCTAGATTTTATGCCCAATTAATAAATGTGCCCAGTACATGGAGTTGTCATCTTTTTGGAGATGCAAGTAACAATTTCCATCAATTAGACAAATGTTGCAATATTATTATCAAAGACTTAGTAATAGTACCTTGGTAATTTTTTGAAATTCCAAAATATCATAAGTTTTTTAATTCTTCACAATTTTATTATGAAATTACTTGATTTCAATGCTTGAATTATTTCAAATTTTAACTAAGGGGTTGTTTGGATCCCGGTAGAGTTTTAAATTGTAAGCACTTTATACATGTAAATGTTTACATACTGTTGTTATGACTAACTTTTAAGTGGTAATATGTTTATAGGTGTATAAGGCCATTTGATTTGTTTGGAGCCCTTTAAAAACATCAAAGCATGCATGCACTGGATGGATTGAATGTCCTCCACCCATTACAATGGGCTTCAAATATAGTATGAAAGTTTTTAATAGTGGATGTCACATCCTTCCTTCTCATGTGGCCCCTTCGATAATCAGTCAAGCTGGTTTTTTTTTTTTCCTTTCCTTTTAGAGCCATAAGAGAATATTAACGGAAGCACATGATAAACAAATTAGATATACCATACACATTACAATTGACCCCACACATCAAGAGCGTGTATCAACCCTAGTGTGTTTTGTTATGTATAATTTCTTTTTTAGCTATAAAAACCTTACCAGTAATGCTAAACATGGCTTTTTGCCTAGTTTTAGATGTTTACAACCTGTGAAGCCTTTACAAGTATATTCCTATGCAAATAGTCCTTGCAATTTGAATACCTGTAATTCCTTTACAACTTAAAGATTATATAGGCATCTAAATGACCCTAAATTTATTATATGATTAATTAATTAAATATTTAGAATATTTATGAATTTATAATAAATATATTTTTTTAATTTTTATTGTCTTTTTTCTTTATTATTCCAAGACACACCTCCAATTTTGAAAATCACCTTAAAAATCCTTAAGAATAGATTCATCGCTATGATTTCCAGTAAGCTCTACATGTTGGTGCAATTAGCCCGATAACAAGTAGACTTGGGTGTTGAGAATTATAGAAACGCGTTGAAAATTGGAGTTTCTTTTAATATTTTAATTAAACCCTAATTTTGATCTTTATCTTAGTTTATTAAATTTTTATAAAAGGTAAAATCATAATATACTTTTGATCTATGTCATTTAATCAGTACAATGGAATCTACTGTTGCATCTCCAACCTAGTAAGTCTTTCACCATCCGTCTAAAAAATAGTTGATGATGACAATTGCGTCACGCCCAAGGTAGGGATGGGTGTGAATACAGAGAAACACCCAACAACGTCACTGCACATGTGGACATGTGATGGAGGAAGGAGAGGGCTTTCCTCTCTCTCTCTCTCTCTCTTTCTCTCTCTCTACCCTCTAAGATAAGATATATTTATAACGAAGAAGTAGGGCTTTAGAGCAACAATTGGTGCTCTTCACCCTACAGGCTTTGGTACACTCTATGTTATAAAAAAGATTTTAGACATGTTTTATCCATCTATTAAAAGTGGTCATGTCCTTCTACTTACTAGTGGCATCCACTTTTAACTAAAATCTTATACTAGACTAAAAGAGGTGGATCATAAGATCTTAATAATTGGATATCTAGCAAGTGCGATAAAAAATTTAATAGTTAAAACAAAAGATCAATGGTTAAAAACCTTAAATAAAACATTTAAAACCTTTTTAGCACTAGACCTCGCTGTAAAATTATTTGATGGTTTGTCTAATCATTACATCTAAGCTACAAATAAGTTTATTGATGTAACCGGTGGATCCCATGTTAGAACATTTGTGCTCATTGTACCAAATCTCAAATCACGCACCCAACTATACATGTCTATCCATCACTAATGCAATCTTGCAAGGTAAGACAAAGCAGATAACATTAATATTGTAGAGTCTCGACATGAGCTCAGGTTTAAGAACTAGTCAAAGCCGGTACATGATTAAGTCAATTTGATCAGGCAATGATGGGCCTCTCAGTTCAAGATTCGATGCGATCCTTTAATGCAAGTTCTTAGCTAGATCCGACCACATGGACCAACTCATCATGAACACTCACACTCCTTTGTTAGGTAGGTCTTAAGGACCAACATCTTATTCAGTTGAATGATTGAGACATTCCATCCCAACTCATCATTGGTTTCCACACATAGGATGACCAATATATTTTTCACGAAATGCTTGATCTCGCTACTATAATTGTGAAATTTAGGATGCTGAAATTTGTAAGACATGATTTTCCCTTGGTTCGTGATCGTTTCCTAAACTCGCATTCCTCTAGGACATCGGGGAACCCCTCCTTTTTTTTTAACACTCACTCATACCACGCACTCACACCACAATGAGAACTCGAACCCATGACCTTGTGTTGATACTCTAGTGAGTCTGCCACTTAGCCATGAGTAAGGACCCATCGGGGGAACCCCTCTTCTTAACCTATAAAATCACCGGTAAATTAGGTTTTCCACTCATTTAATTATATCATCAATGTGCTAACAAAACACATATAATTATTAAAATTTATGATTATCACAATCATTATTAATTTTTTCAAGGCATAGTATACCAACATAAAGGTTGGTTTAAAACTATATTGTGAACTAATTGCGCTGGCCCTATTCAAAATACAGATTCTTCATAGCTCATTGAAAGCACTACTATTAACATAAGTTACAAGGTCGCAAGTAGGGTCCTCAGCAAGGTACTTGACACATGGAGGACGTGGGAGGTCGACCTTTTTCTTCCTCACCGGTCAGTTCTCAAATCCATGAGAAAAATAAAAGAAGATAAAAGGAAAATAATTCCCAAAAAATATTGAATAATTGATTGAATGAATAAAATCATCTGTACAATGCTTTAAATAATAAACTAAACCCTAATAATAAGTATCAAACTTCAACTCAAACTCAAAACTCCTAGAAAACTCCGACTTACTATAAATAGTAAACCTACTATTTATAAAAGTCTCTCATTCCTACTAAAACTCATGATTTTCAGTCAAAAATGGAAAGTTTTCAATTCGGTCCAAACCACGTGGTTCTCCACACTTTTCTAAGTCCTTTTCTTGTTGGGGACAAACTCTAAAACCCTACAGATCAAAAGATATGATCAAAATAAAACTTACTATAAATAATAAAATTAAAGTAAAACTAGGCTAATGATCGACAATTAGTTCAAATCTCGCAATTTCAGTTTGGAAAACTTGGCATAATGGAATTGGTTAGCTTAAGTAGCTCAAGCTACCCCAAAATTATATATTATAGGTCTATAAACTCATTTCGAATTGCGAGATATGACCATTTTACGGTCCCGATGGTCTGGATCACTTCCGACCCCGATTGGTCTTCTTTTGGTCCATCTAAGTCATGAAATAGTCGGCAACCTACTCTTCATCTGTACCAAACTCCATTTAAACATATCTGAATCTTAAAATCAAATTCGTTCAAAGATAGGGTCATTGGTTTCAATCACTGAATGGCATAAACCAATCAATAATATTCGTGGAGCTTTTCTTACACAAGCAACATCTGACACTTGATACACTTGCACTTGGAAATTTACATGGCATACATTAACTTAAACCTACTAGATTATGAAAACTGCTGTCACAGGTCACAATCCAAAAAATCAGATTGGTTGAACAATCTTAGCATCTAGGTCACATACACATGTTTATTCAAATTGACCATTTGTCCACCAATCATTTTTTATTTTATTTTATTTTATGAGGCAGGGTATATCCCCACACCTTCCTTAGGAGTTAGGACTAATCCGGGTGCACACAAACCCAGCAATCCGTGTGCCTGGGGTAATTGAATTGCAAGGTTTGTGTGAACTAGAGGGATTAATCCCAACCTAGCTCAATGGAAGTGTTGGGGATACCCTACGTTTAAATAAATAAATAAAAGAAGAAGAAGAAGAAGAAGAAGAAGAAGAAGATTGGTGGAATGGTCTATTTGAAAAAAAAATTATGTGAACTAGATATTCAAATAAGAGTAATTTTTGATTGATAATACATGTAAACCGTTCCATAATTAGAATTATTTGTATTCTAGGCATGCACGTTCCTTGTGAGTTATTAGACATTTAAGAGGGTATGATTGTCGATGGGCATTCACACAAGCATCATACACGTGCCATTTATTCATTCAAATTAAACCATTGACAGTGTGGGACCTACTACTCCTTTTACAGTCTCTGTGACATAAAAGGCACCTGTATCAACTACCAAGGCTTATTATAATACGTGTACGGTGGATTAGACATCTCACCGGTCATCCCCCCTGTGTTGCTCCGTGTAGCCTTTAATGGGCTGATATCGGCGGATTATGCTGTACCATTCGTGGGCCATACTGGTACGCATAGATCGAACGTACCAGAGGTCGATATTTACCGGTTCAGACCCGACTCGACCCGATGATAAACAGCTTAGGCGGGTACGGATATACCCGAACGAAAACTCGACCCGTTGACAGACCCGACTCGGGTCAAAGCTTACTCAGCTTGAAGTGACGATCACGGCGGCAAAACCAATGTCCCAAAACTGCTTAGCTTGCAAGTTGCCTAGCATACTCCATAAGGGGAGTGGATTAGGTGCGGCCCTGATCGTGTGGCCCACCTTGATGTATGTATTGTATATCCAGCCGGTCCATCCTTTTTGCCATATCATTTTAGGGCATGAAGCCAAAAATGAAGCACATAAAAATCTAAGGTGGACCATACCAGAGGAAAAAGTGGTGATTGAACGCAGACTATTAAAAGCCTCCTAAGGCCCATCGTAATATCTATTTGCCATCCAAACGGTCGATATGGTAACAAAGACAAGGGAAGAAAACAAATATCAGCTTGATCCAAAACTTTTGTGGCCCACAAGAAGTTTTTAATGGTCATTCAACACTTTTTCCTGTGGTGTGGTTCACCTGAGATTGGATCTGCTTCAATTTTGGTCTAATGCAATAAAATGAGCTGAAAAAACGGATGGACAGTGTGGATATACAACACACACATATAAGTTGGGCCCGACGATCAGGTTCGCACTGTGCTGTGTAATGCCGGGGCTGCACCTAATCCTCTCCTCTCACGAGACCCCTGAAACTTCAAAGATGGCTACTCGCTCAAGGACCACTTCCTCGAAAATGACGCTTTCGGTCCCGTTCCATTGCCCCAACGCCCATGGGTGAAACGGTCATTTCACATTGCTCGCATGCTTGCCTGGACAAGATCCATGGAAGCCTGAGAGATGGGCTCTCGTCGTTAGGACCACCAACCCCGAAAAGACACTTTTGCCCTAGACATATACGAATCCCAATATTATTTTACTGTAAATCACAAGGAGAAAACAGTCATTTCAACGAAGTGGACGACTTTCCTTCGGACCAAACCATCGAAACTGGGAAGATTGCTTCTCATCAATGGACACCATCCTCAAATGCAGCAACGACGGTACAATAGTCCAGGGACATCGCACGGTTGAACCGGAATATGCTAGAACCATCTGTCCAAAGTACACGTGGCAAGGTTATGTACCAATCGGGCCCGTCCATCTGCTGGGACCGAGCTAGGATGGGTTATATTTTAAAAAATCAGACCTATCGAAAAATCCTATCCATTAATATCATAACTACTTATTTTCATTTTCAACCCATTTGATGGACCCAATCAGAAGGGCAATTGGTGTGAATTTTCAAACATAAGCCATCCATTCTAGGTCCCACTAGATGAATGGACTCGATTGATACATCTCCTGCCACGTGTACTTTGCACGGATGTTTCTCAAGTCTAATCTGCCCAAAATCTGAAATCTCCTTTTCTTATTTGCATTTCCCGAGGAGCCCCGTGGGGGCATTGGGAAAGGAAGCCGGCCTTAAAAATAAATAAATGAAAGTTCTTGCTGTCTTGCCAGTCCCTCGCGCGTGTAAATCCGGTTCCACAAATTCGCATCCAGATATGTAAACTTTGGGTATTTTATGAAGATCTGATCCGTCCATGACGTAGGGCCCACCTTTTTAGACGTATCAGAATCCTCATGCAAGTTCATTTATTATTTTATGATTCTTTCCACCTAAGGAGATTCATAATACACTATGTTTTTGGTTTGTACAATTAGGGACCGTGATTTCGTGATCGAGACCGTTAGTCCTTCTGACCCTACCGTGTATGGATAACCCCTAAAATATATCCCATAAAGGATGATCCTATCCTCCAATCCTGGCCCTTCTTTCCGTTGAATGTGGACCATTGTTATTTTGGACGTCCTTTTTCAGGCATCTAATTATCTTGCTACTCCATCAACGTTGGACCCAAAAGTAACAATAATCTGTACCACTGAAATGTGGGCCCTACTTGGAAAAATCAGAAAAATCTGATGATAGTGAACATATCCTTCAAGTTAAGCAACTAACTTTGTTTTAAAGATTGTGGCCCACCTGGAGATTGGACGGCCTGATTTTTTCAAAAGGTCACCCACAGGACCTGGTCCTCCTAATGGACAGATAGGATAGGGACATGTTGTGGCGCATGTGGAACAAGGCCATGGACCACGCTTGTGGTATTACTCGCCATGTGCCCCTCTTTTATGAGGAAGAGGAGTTATTTTACACGTGGGCCCCACATTTGCAAACCATACAGGGGCTTTCGTCTGAAAAGTGGGAAACATATGGTTATAAAATCCAGACCATTGAAATGTGACCACTGCCGTCAATGGAGCGTCTCCCAGAAAGCCTCCACTGATCAAGATGGGGAGGGACCATTTCTAGACGAACGTGGACAGTTTTCCATAGTTTTCTTCTCAACCGTCCATCTGTGGGCTACATTTCGAAGTGTTATGACTGTTCTATGAATGAGATTTTTGAGAAATAGGCTATCTACGGTGGCAAACAAAGGACCAACTGTCTGGATTGCGAGATGGTGGGACCGACTTGTCGGAGTTAAAAGTTTTTGAGAGGGAGGATATCACAAATGGTGGAAGAAAACAAGGAGAAGGAGACGAAGTACGGCGTTTCCTAAAACTCCTGAAAAGAGGCAGAAAGCACGACGATGTATATTCCATTTCCCCACTACAGTCCAAAACACAACAGCTTCGTTGACTGCTTCTTCAAAGTTCAAACATTCCAAGCTCTTCTCTTTTTTGAATTCACGACTTCTTTTCTTTTGGTAACTCCAATGCTATTTGGGAGTTTTGGAAGCTGAGGTGAGAGAGAGAGGGGTCAAACAAGGGAACAACGCCAGGTTCTAGACCTCGAATGTTTTTCAGCCCTTATTTTTTTCTTCATGATTTTGGTATATGTGTCATCATGCATCTCGAGAAATCTTATTGGAATTTTTTTTTTTGGGTGTTTTGGGTTTCCTTGCTTTTATATATGCATGGATTGCATGGTCCTGTAGTTCACGAAATGTGGTTGCATTTTTCTTTTCTAAGGTAATTTGATTTGGGTTTTTGTCATTGATGAGAAATCTTATTGGTTCTATAGTTTTCTTGTTGATTTGGGTTTGTTGGGTGGGTTTTCATTCTCATGCATGGGTATGTAGTTTTGGTGGCATTTAAAGGTTGTTGGAGTTGGATGATACTTTATGAAAGTATAGCTGCTCTTTTTTCATATGTCATTCTCGTTTTATTTAGGTAATTTGTTATGGGTTTCATTTAATTGGTGTTATTTTATTTTTTTATTTATTTATTTTTTTTTTTTTGTGGTTGTTGATTTGAGTTTGTTGGGTTGTCTTTATTTTCTTACTGGGTATGGAGTTTTTTGGATGGCACTAGATAATATTTTTTCATGAAAATTTTGTAGCCTTTCATGAAATATAGTTGCTTTTTCCAGGTTTCATTCACATTTTATTTGGGTATTTTGATTTAGGTTTTTATCTCTCTCTCAAAAATTAAAAAGGAAAAAAAAAAGATTTGAGTTGTGACCTTTGATGAGGAATCAATCTTATTTGTTTTTTCATTGATTTGTGTTTGACAGGATGTTTTCATTTTCTTACATGGGTATGTAGTTTTGGATGCATTGAAGGTTAATGGCATTGGATTATAGTATAGGATTTGGATATGGAATTGTTGTCTATGCATGTCGAGAAATTGAATGGAGTGCAGGGTCTGTACTTCGGATGCATTTGAAAGGGAAAGGCATTGGGTAATAGTTTATGAAGATTTCGAGTTGCCTTTTCTTCTCTTATTTTCAATTTGATTAGATAATTAGACTTGGTTGTCGTCTATGTTGATTTTTAATTTAGTTTTCTCCTTCTCCTTCTTTTTTCTTTTTTTGGATTGATTGGTTCGTTTTCTTTCTCTTCTTTTATGCATGGATGGCATGGTCGTAGTTTGGTTACATTTAAGGTTGATGAAATTGGGTTGTTTTTTAAGAAGATATGGTTCCTTTTTTCTTTTCTTTTCTTTTTTTCTTTCTTTTTTCTTTCTTTCTTTCTTCTTTTTTTTTTTTTTCCTCCTCTTTTTCATTTTGTATAGGTAATGCATTAATGTTGTTGCCTATGGTGAGAAATCCTCATCTTTTTATGATTTTATGTCGAGTTCATTGATTGCTATTGTCCTTTTTATACATGGCTTTTGCAGTCCGTATTTCAGATACATTCCAAGTTTTAATGGCATTGCATTGCCATTAGTTGCCTTTTCGTAGCTCAGTTTCCTTATATTTGGGTGGCTGGATTCGAGTTATCTATGTTGAGTGAGAAACCTTATTTGTTCTATAGTTTTCTATTGATTTAGTTTAACAGGTTACCTTCTTTATGCATATGAGTGCATGGTCCGTAGTTTGGGTGCATTTGAAGATTGTGTTATCTTCAAATTCCATGAAATATTGCGACATTTCATCAACCAAAGAAGATATATTGCTGCTTTTTTCTCTTATCTTACTTTTCATTAGGTAATGCCATTTGGGTTTTTGTCTATCATGAGGAATTATAATTAATTAATTTTTTGTTAATTTGGGTTGATTGGCTTTTCTCATTTTAGAGCATGCTTTGAACATGGTCTGTAGTTCGGATGCATCTAAAAGGTTGACGGCATGGGTTCTATATTTCATGAAAATATTGTTGCTTTTCTTCTCCTTTTCCTTTTGTTTAGGTAAACTGGTTTTTTTTTTTTTTTTGGTCTGATGGGGACTTTTCCTAGTTGTAGTTTGGAGCATTTGATGATTGGTGGAACTGGATTTTCTTTCATGAAATACAAAATATTATTTATATTTATATTTATTTATATTTATAGTTATATATATTTTTTACTCTCATTTTTCTACTTTAGCTAAATGGGTTGCGTTGTTGTCTATGTTGTGAAATCCGTGAAATATTATTGCTTTTATGGTTTTATTTGGTCTTTTTTAATGTTTTTTTTTTCTCACTCTTAATGCCTTGTGGTTGCAGGGTTTGTAATCTGGAGGCACTGAAAGGAGTTGGAAAGTTTGATCTGGCTAATGGTATTGGAAATTTTTTATTTTGAGGTTCTCATTTCTTGTGAGGGGAAAGAATGATAGGAAAAAAAGAAGGTACTTTTCTGGTTTTTCTTCCTGCCTTTGAAGTCAAAATCATGAATATCCTTGCTTTTTTCTGCTATTTTCCAGTAATAAGTAACTTGTTCAATTTGGGTGTTCTCCAATTCCCATCTCTTCATTGGATTTTCTTCTTTTGAATCTTTTATGCATGAACAACAGGTTTCAAGTTTTGGGGTGTTTGATTGTATCTAAAGTTTGGACTTTTCATTCACTGTTGAGAGGAAAACAGGGATATTGGAGATGACCTTCAGGAAGGTTTGTGTCCTCTATCGCATATTAGATTCTAATTTCTGAGGGCTTTTGTTTTTCTTCGATTCTAATTCCTAGGAATCCATTTTTCTGAAACATTTCTTGCTTGGTGGAAGAAGAATCTCGTCTGCTTCTTTTAATTTCATTTTGAAACAGTGGTTTTTGTAATTTTTAATTTTTGTTATATATGATGCTTGCAGTCTTTTCTTCCAAGAATATTTTCATCCAAAGAGAAGACCATAAGCCAAGCCGACGACGATTCATTTGATTCTTCTGGTAAGTAGTAAGCATCTCTTTTACCTTTTAAATCCAACAAAATCTCTCAAATCCTTTCAACATTTTTTTTTTCATTTTACTGCATACCTTTTTTTTGCAGAAATTACCAAGTCAACTCTTGCAGATTGCAAAACTGCGTTTTCTCTTCAATTTGAGAATACCCTAAAATTTCCAAAAACCCCTATGCTGGATCCGCAATTCACGTTGGTTTTCCAAGGAAATCAATACCCAACTTTTGAAATTTTGTCCAGCACGTTTATGAAATGATTTGATTTATTTAAGAATTTAAAAATTGCATTGATTTTTAGTGGTGGATAAGGTATTTCAATGAAAGATAGAGACATCCGAATTTCTCTGTCAAAACAGACGGCACAAGAACTACTCACCGAACTCATACGGACTATCTTAATGAGAAAACGAAACTTGCATTGTCCACATTATGAGAGAAATCTATGTCAATGCTGCCAAGATGGTCCCAGTATCAATTTATTGCAGCCCATTTCTTTTAGCTGAGATTTCATATTCAAGGAAACGAACTAAGAAAAAGACAGCAGAGGTAGAAAGATAACTACCCACTGTAAATGAAAACAACAAAGGAGAAGATTTTAGATACCTTTTTCAACTTTGGTAATTCAGTATCCTTTTAAGCTTTAACTTGGGATGTAAGAATGGTATTTTATGTGAGGAATTATGAAGTGTTAAGCCTCAGGAAACGTGGATTTTGCTGAGGATTTCACTTCCTTATGTGGGGGCCTGCCGTCTGGTGATCTAGGCCATTGAGATGTTGAGCCTGCGATGGATGGACCATGCTTCCAAAAATCTTCCACCTTGTGAGATTGTAAAAATCAGATTGATTGCCCAGCGATGGATGGTTAAGAAAAAAATACAGGACCTGTTTCAATGGGAAAGAAAGAGCCAAAGATTGAGTGGATAGGATCTTCCAATCTGGAAGATTTTTTGGGAGACAAAGCATCGAAAGCGTGCATGGCCCATCATATCAACAGTTTGGATCTAGGTCCCACACACATGGTAGCTAAAGCCTGAGCAACGTCCGGATTTGATAACCCCACCCAAGTAACTTGGGGTGATTTTGGATGAAGTTTCTTTGTCTCTTTATCCTCTTCCAAGCTTTCCTTCTGATATCTAGTGTTTCTTTCTTGCAAGAAATAACAGTGGAATTTGAGAGAAGCCTGGCTTTCTCAGCTACCCCACCATCCTTCAGGAAACGCTTATCTGGTATTTATTAATTCCATTGATTTTTTTATCCTTTAGCATCCCATCCAAGCTTTTCCTCTTATTTTTTATCCTCTATTGACGTTAGTTGCAGAATCAGAGTCTACATCAACACTTGGGAGTCTGAATTTCAGTAACTTCGGGTCTCAGATGTCAGACATCTCGGACAGTCGGGACTACAGGTTTTCTGATCTTGATTTCCTCTGTTGTGCTCTGTTCCTAATTCCTGTTTGGTAATTGATATGTACACCCACCATGATTGATTTGCTCACAGTCATTTTCCATTTTTAGGCTTGAAATAGAAGTACACATTTGTGCTGTTTCATTTCCCATAATTGAAAATATGGAAGTGTCTGTATGCAAATCAACCAAGGCTGGTGCAAGTAGTCCGCTCCTTCCTGATATGTAGCCTCTATGATTGTTTCATTTCCACAATTTTGTACTATTTCAATTCCCAAAATGGAAAATTGGTTTATGCATATCAATCAAGGGTGGGTGTAAATAGTGGCTACCTTCTGTTTGTGAACTGTTTGTTGTTTTCTTTCTTCAGGATATTTGTGGCAACATGGAATGTAGGAGGAAAGCCACCAGACAATGAGATGAATCTTGATGATTTTCTTCCTGTAGATGATCAATCGGATATTTATGTTTTAGGGTATGAGTTGTTTTCTTGGATTTTTTTTTTCAACATGTGTCAACATTGTTATTGATGTTATGGATTGGATTGGCGAGGACTTATTATTTTTCCATTGGTTTTTCTGCTGATTTTTTTTTTATTCTATTTTATGTTGAAGTTATTAGTTTTCAAGAAATTTATAGATTACTGTCTTTAAATTCCCATGAAAATCAACAAGCATTTCTCTTTCACTTCTAAAATTCACTCATATATTTCAATTAGGCATTTTAATTGCTTGATGCTTCATGGTCTTTTGTTGGCATTTTTGTAGTCAGTTCCTTATTCTCTTCAAATCCATCTATAAATTACAGGGGGGTTTCATATTTTTCTTCAGTTTCATGCAGTTTCTTCTGTTTTTGTAAGAGATGAAGATGATTCAGAGACCTGAAAATCAGACAGAAGAGGACATTCCCCAAAAATGTGCCAATGTGGCACACCTTCAAGATCCAGGTCATTCAGCAAGTGGGGTGCACTCTTGACATGCCCAGGCCAATAAATCAGGCCGGTTCACTCATCAGATGGGTCACATTTGAAAATTGGATAGACTGATCGCCATTCTTTTCTAGTCATCCTTTCTTCTCATATAAATGTGGCCGGCCTGATAACTGTACTGGCATGGCTTTTGGACTGAGTCATGTTCACAGAAAGCCCAACCTGATGGATGGCCCAAATCTATATCTCCTCTTCCATCAGCCTTCATCTGAATCTCCACAGAAACAGCATTCCGCATTCCTCATTTTTGAAAATTATCTGAACTTTCCTGCTGATTGAATTTCTGGTAAACTACACCAGATTTCAAGAAATAGTCCCTTTGAATGCGGGGAATGTGCTGGTTATAGAAGACAATGAGCCTGCAGCAAAATGGCTATCTCTAATCAACCAGGCCCTTAACAAACCGCAAGCGGCTGGCGCCGCTCCCAACCCTTGCACCCCATCAGAGTACTCCTTTGTCTCCCAAGCCTCCAGCACGAAGTCATTGGTTTCTTCGAGAGACACGAAGAGCCCCAGCAGCTTACTGTTCTTTCCGAAGCCTTCTCTCAAAACAGTCAGCAAGAATTTCAGGACGGAGCGTGGGAGGCGTCTCAGGACGTGCAACTGTCCTTCCGATGTTGGGAAGAAGTACAAAGACTCTTGCTTCAGCTGCCAGCAGGCTTATGGCAGGGAAGACTCCTCTTCATCTGAGGATGGAGAAATTTCGAGTAATTTCATGGTTGCAGATATATCGGCTGCCTCTAGTACTAACCCGATGGGTTATAGCCTTATAGCAAGCAAGCAGATGGTGGGGATCTTTGTTTCTATTTGGGTGAGGAAAGAGCTTGTTCAGCACATTGGCCATTTGAGGCTCTCTTGTGTGGGACGTGGGATCATGGGATACCTCGGAAACAAGGTGAGGATGCATTGCTTGTGAACCTTGAATTGCGTTCTAGAATGTATTATCAAGATTGTTCATCTGTGGGACCACCATGTAGATTGGCTATATGCCAACTCTGAGCATCCAATTCTTGAGTATTATGCCCATTGAATGTGGACCCTGATTTTTTTCTTTTAACCATGCCTGCTCCAATGCTTGAAGTTTTTAGGACATGGCTCGTCTACATGGTGGCCACCAAATTAATGGTCTTGATCACCACCAGACACAAGCATCAAGTACACAACAGAGATGTTTTGGCGGTGTAGTAGTGCTCTTTAGCAAAAAAAATGACATTATCAATGCCGTTTAGCAACCATCGGATTTGTAGAAACCCGTCGGAGTTGTTGTAATCTCCGGCTCTGCTTCATATTTACACAGGCTTGGTTTTTGGGTTGCAGGGGTGTATATCTGTGAGCATGTCTTTGCATCAAACAAGCTTCTGCTTTGTCTGCAGTCACTTGGCTTCGGGGGAGAAAGAAGGAGATGAGCGCCGGAGGAATTCAGACGTTGTAGAGATACTGAAAAACACCCAGTTCCAGAAGATCTGCAAAACGCCTGGTCGTAGGATTCCTGAGAAAATCCTTGAACATGAGTAAGCATTTTGTGTCATTTTACTTGATTTTGTCCACAGGCTGGATCCGATGCATATCAATTACCAACTTGCAAATGTCATCAGTCCTTCATTTGATAAGATAGACCAACAACTTGATCTATCTGAATCGGCTGACTGATTTTCCAACTCATGGATGGGCCGCCGGTCAAAATTGCAGCAATTGGCTATTCCAAACCATTCAAGTGATTGAATATTTCCTGTGCTGTTCTTCTGAACTTCTCCTGACCATCCAAAAATGGTTGATTGGTGGGACTTTCGGGCTATGGCTCATCCTAGAGTTGGACCACTAAACGGACAGTCTGTGTTAATTTCCAAATTGCAGCAAAGTTCTGTAGCATTGGTAACCAATACATTTAAATCTCTCTTCTTAAACTGGTCTAAAATTCTGTTTTGGGCTTTTTTGGGTGAAAAACGAATCAGTCGGATCATATGGTTAGGGGACTTGAACTACCGCATTGCATTGAGCTACTCAGAAACCAGGAACCTTCTAGAGGATAATGACTGGGACGCCCTCCTTGAGAAGGATCAGGTAACTAACTGCTCCAGATTGCTTCTGATCTCCAAAGACATGAACAAGTAGAAATGTTATGCATTTTATTGAAGTCTCACCACAGCATTCCTTTGAAGGAGCTACACATGTTTTAGCAAGCTTGTAGTCTTCTTTGATTATGTATTAGTCTGTACTTGAAAGCACTGACATAGCTTGTTTATCAAATTTAAGAATCTGCAATCTCTTCATAATACAGATCTCTGAAGTATGGGTTTGACTCTTCTTCTTCTTCTTCTTTTCCCTTTCTTTTTGCTTTTTTCAGCTGAGCCCAAACAAGACACCGATCCGATGAGTTTAAGGGCCTGTTTGGATTGGGGAAATTCAAACAGTAACCGTAGAAAAGAAACGTTTTCAGCCAATGTGAGATTTTTCATCGATTGTGACAATGAAGTAACATCTGGAGCTGTTTTCCTCAAAAGGGGGCATTTTCTTTTTCCTCCCAAAAAAACTTGATAATCCTCACTCCCACATTTTCATAGAAACATCTCACTTTTTTCACTACTGACCATTCTGCATTTTTGTGAAAATCATGGAAACTAAAACAAACAACCCTTTTAAGATTCTTTTCCGCAGATTTCTTTATTCAAGCTTTTCCTCATATATGGCGTTTTCGTTTCCAGAACTGCTTTTGAAATTCCATTAATCAAAATAGGCCCTAAATTTCTAACTGTTCAGTTTGTGGTTATCAAATGAAAAGGTAAGAAGAAAAATGGTCAGTGGTCCAAATTCATTGTCTTCAAATCACATGGTTAAGATTGTTGGGTCAGTATGTGATAACAGGCCCTCCATCCATGTTGGGGCTGAAAATTCATTCCGTTGGTATTGGTGTGCATGTATGACATGATGATAATGGCCATTTAGTTTCTTTCATGTCATTCTTTTTGTTTCCCTGAAAATTGTGTGATGATCACACCTGGCACAATGTGCAAATCACCCATCTGCATGTTAGTTCAAATTACCTTCTTGTATGCCAAATGAAAGATTCTTTAATAGAGCAAGAAATGCTTACTGTTTAGCTTCTTTGATTAAATAGCTTAAAATTGAAAGAGAAGCTGGGAGAGTATTCAAGGGATGGAAAGAAGGAAAGATCTACTTTGCTCCAACATACAAATACTCCAACAACTCAGATGCTTATGCCGGGGAGACTATAACATCAAAGAAGAAGAGGAGAACACCAGCATGGTATGTGTTACTTAAACAGATGGCTTGTGTTGCGTTGGGATGCTCAATTGAATTACATTGCAATAATTCATTTCAACAAAGTGGAAATACATCAGTGGGGCTAACCCACTCCATTCACGTTGAAGTAGTAGCACCCAAATAGTAATCCAGATTGTTTTGTGTTGAATTGAAATTTCTGAGTGGTCGTTATCATGGACTAAAATGGTTGGTCATTTCTCCAAGTATCACAATTCAGTTCAACTGAGCATCCAAACACACCCTTAGTAGTCAAACAAGTATTAATTCCTACAGTCAAATGTTCAGGTGTGACAGAATACTATGGCATGGCAATGGAATAGAGCAATTGTCTTACATACGTGGGGAGTCAAGATTTTCTGATCACCGGCCGGTTTGTGCGGCTTTCATTGTGGAGGTTGGAGTTGGCAGATCAAAGAGAGGATTATCAAGCACCAACATGAAAGTTGGTGTGGAGGAGCTCTTACCTCCAACCAGCAGCTATATGGCCTTAAAAGATATGTAAGTATACATAGCTCACCTCTGCTTCCCAACGCGCACTACGTGGTTTGGTGGGCCACCATCTGTATGGGCTACAGCCCCAAAAAGACAATGAGATTGGACTACTGTAGCTTGACAGTAACTGTCCTGAAAAAATGGATGATTAATTCAAAACAAGCACCAGAGTCGTCCAATCACTGCAAATTTTGGCCTATAGTAGATGGACACGTTGGCCTACCAGATCAACACTCCCAATTACTTGTAAATTAGCAAATGGTATGAATTCAATAACTAACTTTCCTTTTCAATGGGATGATTTAGGTACTGAAACCATAAAACCGACAAATCGCAGACCTGATAGAAAGAAAATACTGAAATTTTTGTGAATTACATGTGACCTGTTAAAAGAGGAAGACGACTACTTACCATCTCCTGCAGAGAAAAAGCTGTACATTTGAAATTCTCTCATTGCCTCTGCCATAGCAAGTGTAGCAATGGGGGAATTTGAACATTTTACTAACACATCTCAGGTAAGATTTTTTATTTTTTTGGAAAGAGTTTTCAATGCTGTGATGATACACTGAAAAATCGAAGGGTCCACCCCATCGGCACCATCCATTTCTTATTGTATGTGTGCAAATGGGTGTTGTTGTTTACTAGGATAAACTGAAAAACCAATGTATACACACATCAACACCATCCATTTCTTATTGTATGAGTGCTAAAGGGACTGTGTAGCGGTTTGCTACGTATTGTCAGAGATATTGGGTTATGGACATAGGATCTGGGTCATGTTCATTGATCCAAACCGTTGATCTGATGAGATACATAGCTGATGCGATTGGCTCGAATTCTGAAAGATCTATGAACTGCAACACATCAGTTAGGGAGACATTCCATTTGGGATCATCAGCAATCCATGTGAGGTGCATCGTACCAATGGTTTGGAACATTGAAACATGTCAACCTGAGATCCAACGGACATTGTCATGGCATACCATAGACAATACGTCAGGATGCATTGCAGCAAAGATACACTTCCTTTTCAATGTATCCACATAGCACAGGCCATTTCTATCTATTTATTTCCTTTACAACCGGTTGCACAACAGTTTCTCATGCAACCCAGCTCATGTGCCACTGTGTTATGTGCGTAGGACATCTAATCCATGCAAAAAATGGGCTCCACCATCAAGATGGTCCAGCACAAAATTTATGCTTGTCCCTTACATTGAATCACAACGTCAGGAAGTTATCTAAACTATCCATTGTTTCCATATAAGCGTGGCCTACCTAATGAGTGGACTGGATTTTCATGGCACATCACTCTCGTAGTGAGGCCAACATTATACACCACACCACTCAGATGTCTTACGCACATAACAGGCAGGCACAAAAGGTGGGTTGCTTGAGAGGATCATATGCAACCGGATGTAGGTAAATACTAATAACGAATTTTCTCACTCTGTTTTGCAGTGACTTCCAAAATCAAAGCCAAATGGTGATCCTTGTGACGAAGACTACCATTTAATTTAATGATTTTTTTAGCTATTTCAGCTACATATTAATGAAAGGCAATGCATATGAAGAAATCATTCCATGTTTTGTCCCCTTTTTCCCTAATTGGATGGACTTTTTTCATGCTGTATTGGCTCAGAAGGTGTGTGGGAAAAAGAGAGAAATCTTTAAAAAGGAGAGGAAAACTGATATTATTGATAGAAATTTCTCTATACAAAGCCATGCCATGTAAATTTATATGAGACTAAGCCTGAAATTCATAACCTTTATGAAATAGCAAGGGTTTGTTAGGGAGCTTGTAAATGGAGGTAAATGAATTAGGAGTAAATGACTTACTTGTGTCTGGATGAGAGTAAATGAAATGCATTTGAGATCTAAAGATTTTGTTTGGATGGGTGTAAATGAGAGGAATTGGAATGCATTGGAATTTTTTAATATATTCACAAGAACATATGTGATATCTCAAATTAATTTTAATATCCTAAATAAATGCACAATGATATTTGATAGAATGATTGTAATAAGTTTATTGAAATATATACTTTAGCGAAAAATGAGGAAATTTCAAGCCTAGAGTAAGCCATAATGTAAGGATTTTAAACAAACAAATTGCTAACATTTTTTAACTATCCATTTAAATGACAACCTTTGGACGGTTTGGATAATTCTATCAGTGTGATTTTGTGATGTAGCCAATAATTGGATTGCTTCCGAGTATCATTAATGTGTCATGTGTAGATCGGACTTGTGTATAGCAACACATTTGTTTACTCATGTGACTCTTCAAGTGAGACCAAAAAGGCATTTCACCCCATTTACGTCCAAACCTCATTTCATTTATAGGCTTATTTACTCCCAATTTATTCCATTTCCATACGTTTATTTACTTCCAAACCTCATTTCATTTATAGGCTTATTTACTTCCAATTTATTCCATTTCCATACATCTATTCTCATCCAAACGCACCTCAAAGGCCATTTACCTTCATTTATTCCCAATTCCTCTCATTTACTCCTATTCAAAAGACCCCCAAACTTTGACTCAAAACTATTTTCCAAACTTAAGCTATCTCAACATTCTTTAAACCTTAAAATATCCACACAAAAAAATAGCATAATGTAATTTACTAAAAATAATTAGTTTTTGACTAAAAAGTTAAAATGAAACCTAAAACAACTTATGCACGCACGCACCACAGGTGAACTATCCAGGCCATCCATCAGAAGTGTACCGCTATCTGATGCCCCATCCCAAGAATCAGGTCAGTCTATTGGTCAGGTGGGCAACATCTTTAGCCATTACGCGGTTCTGAAAAATTGGCTAAATCGTCCACTTATCTCCAAGCATCATGGCAAACCTAGTAAGTGGACCACCTTTATCTTGGGAAGCAACATCTACATGTTGTGATTCACCTTATGGATGGCCTGGATGTTTCACATGTCTGCTATATTATACATGGCATGTGCATTAGCTATATATGTGGGCTAAAATGAGATGAACTAAAAAAAAAAAAAACATGTAGCTTAACTAGCTACATTTAAAAATAATAATAATAATAATTTGAAGGTCCCTTCAAGATCGAGCTAGGCTTGGGTTATTTTTTGAGTGGTCTAAATCCAACAAATTTAAAAGTAGGACTAGGTTCGGTTTGGTTTGGTCAATGTTCCATAGTCCACTCGATAGTTTGGAGAAGTGCTTTTGACTTAGGCTTGGCCAAGTGGGTCCAATTTAAGATCTAAGGCCCATTTTGAGTTCGAGAACTGATCACGTACAGGTTACCTGCATTGTAAGTGCCATGCAATAGAAAAAAATACTTCTTGCATATCTATAAATACAGAGAGAAAAATATGGAAAAATACAATTAAAGAGATCATGTCAAATCTCAAATCTCCACAAACAAGGGAGGGAAATATACTCAATTGTATCTATCCTAATAATATCTCAATCTCTTTGTTCTCTTGCAAGTATCACAACAATATAAGGCACTATAAGCTATAGTGCTCCGATTGATCTAGACCGTCCATTAAGTGCAATATAAATTTCTAGACTACTGTGCAAATATTATAACAATATGATGATCTCAACTATCTGATCAATGGCTTCTAATATTGATGGTCAAGATCATCCAAGGAAAAAAAAAAAAAAAAAAAAGCCAGACCAACAATTGGGTCCTATTTTGAAAAACAATCCCATCCATAGTTGGAAAAACTAGTACAAATGACTACTCACACATGGGGCTGCTGACCTGGCATTAGGCTGGGAGTGGATTAGGTGTTACCCGGGTAACAACTCAGTGGGAGTTACACCCAGGTCCATAGTTCAAGTGGCAGACTGAGTGAAGATAGTCTCGATTCAACACTGACGCCATGGCATCGATTCCGGTAGTGGGAGTGGCTAACATTAATGTGATGTGACTAATAGGGGTGGGTGGGTGCACTAACAATGGGGGGTGTACTAGCAACCCATTAAAAAAGTAATAAAAAAAAACAAAAAACAAAAAACTTAGTGGGAATTACCCTTACTGTGGGGTCACCTGGATGATTTTTTTGTATATCCATGCCATCCATCCGTTTCTATGGACCATTTTAGAAAGACCCATTAAAAATTCCAAAGAGCCCACCTTAAGGTTTTCGTAATGTTTATTTGCAATCCAACCTCTTGATAATGTCAAGAAGACTTAGATGAAGGGAAAATTCAAAGATCAATCTGATCCAAAACTTTTGTGGCCCACAAAAGTTTTTTAATGGTCATTCATTACTGTTTCTAGTGGTATGGTCCACCTGAGAATTGGATTTTCTTAAGGTTTGGGATAGCGTCCTAAAATGAGACCTAAAAACAGATGAACGGCATGGATATACATAAAATACATCAATGTGGGTAGGGCTCTCAGTAGGTCGGATCTGGATCAGATCCAGTTGGAGCTCGATCTAGCTCCAAGTCCATATATATGTAAACGGATTCGGATCCAAAAGGTGATATCCATATCCAATCCATTTATAAATTATTAGATCCATTTTGGATCCAAGATCCATATAACCATCGGATTCAGGTCAGATCTAGGTCTGAATCCACCCCATTAGAAATCTAAAAAAATATATACTATAATATATTTAATTTAGTAGGAAAATGTTGCAAATCCCACTACTTACTGTGGTATGGTCGACCTAAGTGTGGCATGTCTCAATTTTGAGACATGGCCTAAAATAATCTATAAAACGGATGGCCAGCATGAATATAACATATACAGTAAGGTGACAATGAGTCGGATCTTAATCTGGTTATGTTCCCGCGAATTGAAATCCAGTCCATTTAAGTAATCGGATCTGGTCCATTTAACTAATTGGACCTAGTTTAAGATCCAAATCTGCATTATACGGACTCAGAGCAAATCAGATCTGGGATCTGACCTGCTTCATTGAGAGCCCTAAATGTGGGCCCCCATGGTAAGGGTAGCACCCACTAAGCTGATCCCAAGATGTTAGATGCAAGTCGAATATGGATATTATTTAAAGAAATTGAATTTAAGTCAGATTCAGATAATCAATTATCTAACTAATATTTAATTAAAATTTTTAAAAAATATCAAATAAAAGTAACAATTTTTTTTTAAAATAAAAGACAAATTTTCACCATCCATGAATACCTAAAAAAAAAAAAACACTTTCTGGGTAAATTACAAAAATACCTTCGCTAATTATTTAAACAAATACAGGTATGGCCCACTTAGAATTCAAGCAATCGGATAACAAATTTTTTGAATCTAATAAAAATTTCATATCCCTGTCCAATTTTCCAGGGCAACAGATGTTGGATAATCAGGTAAATGGATATCCATTTCTACCAAAATTCCTATAGTTGGAAGCTACGTGGGCCTATAGGGATGCCCATCACAAATCCACTCCGTCCACCAGTTTCTCAACTTCACAATAGGATAGAAATCCAAAATTCAGGTGGCCCATACAAAAGGAAACAGCTAGAATGGAAATGTCCACCATTGAAACCTTCCTGAAGCTGACCATGATGTTTATATGCAATCCAAAACATTCAAGTGGCCATTACCACTCAGATAAACAGTAGGCATAAATATCATCCTGACCCAAAACTTCTATGGCCCCACAAAGTTTCACTTGTCGGCATTCAATCCCTGCTGTTTCACTATGGTGTGTGTGTGTGTGTGACATCTGCTCCATCCATCAGGTGCACCCCTTGCTATTAGGCCATGGAGCCAAAAATCCGACTGGCGGGGCACGCTGCAGAGATCAATGGAGAACGGATGCTGACCATAGTTTTGTCTGTGGAGCCCATTACGTTTTGATGGAGTTTATTTTTGTGATGTACGGTGGATATGGTGTGGTTACAGGCTGGACGGAGCAGATCTCACACGCACATCACAGTGGGCCCAAGAGAGTTCCATACACACATATGAACCTGTGTGATCATTCCCCATCACCCACCATCATTGTGTGGTTCACTCTCCTTCTCTCATACCTAAATAGCCACAAATCCAGCATGTATTTCTTTCTTCTCATCTCAACCTATGAAAACTAGGGTATCAACGGTCTAGGTTAGGGCAAGCCCAGGTTCTGTCCAACCCCATCACTCGTTCTTCAACATAAGCCTGAGCATGGCCCTCGGCTTAGAAACAGATGAATTTTAAGCCCGAACCCACTTCAGTCAGACCAGGCCGAGCCCAATGAGCCAGCCTGGCCCATTGTTTTACTATCCAGGTGCTGCCATCGTTAGTGAGTTCTCAATGTCATTGGTATGCCAATGGCAGTCAAACGAAATGGCATTTTAGGGAAGGATTTCATCATCGGATTTCAAATCCACCTCTAGTGGAAATTTGAAGGTCCATACAAAATGGGGCCCATTGCTTTGATGGTTAGGATCTCTTTTCATATATGCCATTTTTTTTTTAATGTATCTAGCAATTTAATGTCCATTGGTTTGATATTACTTGGTGCATTGGATCGACCTGATCTTCTGACAGCACCATGTTTCGGGCAGTGGCCACATTTTCATTTCCACCATGCCACATGAATTGGATGTGCTGTCTGCGTCCAAGGTGGCTAGTCCACTCACTGGTGGGGCCCACCTTTGACATAATAAAAGATCCGCATTATCTTGATACAATGTATAGGTTGGTGAGTGGGTCCGTTCGGGGGCCCGCCAACTCAAAGGTGGTGGGACCAACTAAATAGTGGTGTGGCCCACCATAGAAATTGATAACCAGATGAGAATGAATGAATGCTCTCTTCTAATATATTGATTTAGTTCGAAAAGTGAAATATATAGGGATATACAACCTAAGAATCATGCTATACATGCTAAGAATATTCTGAATCTATCATATATATATATATATATATATATATATATATATATATATATATATATATATATATATATATAATTGATTTAGTTCAAAAAGTGAAATATATAGAGATATACAACCTAAGAATCATGCTATACATGCTAAGAATATTCTGGATCTATCATATATATATATATATATATATATATATATATATATATATATATATATATATATATATGAAAATCACTAAATACATACCATAGAGGGTCCCACTATGACGGCCCATGGGCTGTATAGCCCATCTCATCTAACAGAAACACTGTAGGCGTGTATGAGCATGGACAACGAGCATGGATGGGAGAGGCTCGTGATGTGAATGAAACATAAAATCAAGCCGATGCAACCATCAAGTGGGCCATTGGGTCATAAAATCCATAACAAATAGCCGGTGTTTCTCCATACATACAACAATCACACCATGTATGGTGGCTTATTGATTCAGCTACTCCATTGATATTATTTTAAGCCTACGAAGAAACGGATTAGAGAAAGCAGATGATGTATTTTTATTGAACTCTTCTTACTTCAATCCTTATAAATACAAATAGCTAAATAAAATCTTTCAACCAAATCTATATCAATTATATCTACTCTATATGTACATGATAACAATACGCAATAAACAAAGCATTAATGAAGAAAATTTTAAATAATTCATTAGACTAAAAAAGCATACATTCGAAAAACATATACCCATGTAAGCCAAAATATTCATTGTCTAGATCTTATGGCTCCACTACACGATAGACCCAACAATTAAATGTTAACCACCATACATACAAGTAGGCTAACCTAGGCTGTCCAAATCATGGTAGGTATAATCGGCATGGCCCACTTTACCTTCACTAATTAAAAGCTTATTGTGGACATGGCCCAGTAGCTGACATTAACGTACGAATCACCACCGATCGACTCAATTGATGAATAAACTTCAATTTCAACCCTAAGAAAGGTATAATGGGCAGGAGTAGAAAATGTATCTTTGAACCATGCAAATTGTATGATCCGATATATGAATTATAAGCCAATATTACTATCTGATTGATGGACAATCACTGGACAGATTAAATAAAGATATAACTGTTCCCGACATGTTTGGTGCATCTGCTTAAACTACACGAGTTAAGTGGTTACATCATTAAGTGGGCCACACAGGTCGGTGAAGATGTAATGTTGAGAAAAATAAACGGGGGGGGGGGGGGGGGGGGGGGGGGGGGGGTTAGTACACACATCCCACTGTTTAGTACATCCACCCACACTGTTAATCACCCTCCAAGGTTTGCCACCCCCACATTGGGAATCAATGCCTAGACCTTAGTGTTGAGACGAGGTTATCTTCACCCAGTCTACCACTGTCCCAAAGGTGTGGGTGTGTGTTGCGAACCTAACATTGGACCAGATAAATTTAATTTTTCCTTATTGTATTATCGCCAAGAGAAGAGATCCTAAAACTTGTTTGTGGCATGTGTAAACATGGCATTCGTGCTATAATCTGGGCCATTCATCAGGTGGGATAAGATTGAAAGTCCATTAGTTCTGAATAAAATTAGTCCACACTTCACGTGTGGTCTCGATGGTTCAGATGATCGGTAGACTGCACCAATCACTACATGTTTGCCATGTACCCGACTAGGGCTGTAAATGGGTCAGTGGACCCGATGGGGTACCCAGACCCAACCCATTTAGACCCGACCCATTTGTTAAATGGTACGGGTCTGGGTCCAAGAACAGACCCAATTGCTAAATGGGTCTGGGTCTGGTTTCCTTTATATTAGGCCCGACCTGACCCGACCGAACCCATTTAGTAAGTAGGCGGGTTTGGACTATGTTTTAAGGGACTCATCCAACCAGACCCGTCCAAACCCGATTTTAAGCCTCGTAAAAATGTTTGCATGCTAGATCCAGACCCGGACCCATTAGACTCGACCCATTTATAAATGGGTCTGGGTAGATCTCCCTCTACTAGACCCAGACCCATCTATAAATGGTCTGATGTTATAAATGGGTCTGACGGGTCGACCTGGACCCGACCCCGACCCGCCCATTTAGTAAAAGGGTCTTGGTCTAAAGTTTGGACTCAGACCCATTTAGTAAATGAGCAATTCTGGTTTTGGCTAAACCCACCCTAGACCCAACCATTTACAGCCCTATACCCAACTCATGAATGGTCCTGATCTCCCACGTATACAACCTTTGCTTTCTATTGCAAATGCTCTCATCAAGCTATATTCAATCACTTCTTCTTTAATTTCTTTTTTACTCCCATGACTATAAGGTATCTCTGCTCCCTTTGAAGCGAGACTAATCTCTGCATGTTCACGCAATTACCCACAAACCACATGAATTGGGTAATCTTGAGGAGGAGAATCCTACCTGCACCAATGAAACAAGCTCTTCGCCCAAACCCTGCGCAGGTAATATATGTTCAATCACTTGATCTTATAATATTTATTATGAGAAAATTCAGTGTTTCGAATGATTTGGATTTGATAAATTTACTTACTTGAAAAAATAATAATAAAAATAAAAAATAAAAAAACTATTTGAACTTCCACCTTAAAGTTAAGATTTAAAATCCTCTCAATTCCGTGTAGACTAAAATCCACAAGATGCCATGCTGACAAGCCTCGGGGATCATTCAGATTGGTTGAAATAATAGGAATGTCATTTCTAGTAAAATGTCATTTTCAAAAGCTAGCATTGTTTTCATTTTCTTCCTTTTTTTGAGAAAAATGAACCGTTTTAATTTTCTTGTCCACTTAAGAAATGAAAATTCCAAGAATTCAAGGAAAATAGAAGGACCTGACCTAAAAGTGCACATCATGCTAATCATATGTTCCACTACTTGGAGCGTTTCATATGCGCCACTGACCACCTTCAATTGCCCCAAACATGTGCAAAGGTCAATTCAAGTACTCCACATATACTAATGTGCCACATGCGCCACAATTCTTCTTAAAGCACCATACACAAACACATGTTAACCGTCTATCTTTATGCACTTACATATATAATGTCCCACATGTCCTATGTGTGACATGTGACAATACTACCAGTTAGAGTGCTACAATTCATCTTTGAGGCACATATGTGACAACTTCTGCCTTAAAAGAAAAAGAAAAAATTATAAAAATTTCTTTTTTCCAAACAATGAATTTGGAAATGAAGAAAAACTTTAAATAAATAAAAAAAAGCACATTAAAAGCAAAACAACTTTCATCTAAAGGTGTATTCCAAATAAATGGTGTTTACCCAAAAATATTATTTTTCTACTTTTACTTTTGAGCTAGGTTCGAACTAGGCTTTAATAAGCACGGTTTGATTTTATATATATATATAAAAATTATTATATTTTTTATAAATATATATATAATATTTTAAGCGCTCCTCCAACTTTAATTTCATTCGAGCACCCTCTCCCCTTTTTTAATTTTGACCGCAGCTCGCCCATGCCTAGCACCCAGTAGGTAGTCGCCTAGCCACTGACCGTTCAGCAGACCCTTGTCAGATCTCTCTCTCTCTCTCTCTCTCTCTCTCTCTCATCTTCATCTCCCCCAGCAGCATCTTCATCTCCCCCTAGCGGCCAACGCCCAACGCGCAAGTCGCCTGGCCCCTATTGCTCAACCAGACAACCCTTTCTCTCACTGGCTCGAAAGCTTGACCAAACCAAGCCAAGCTAGCCATCCTAGCTCTGGGACCAAACTGAGCTGAGCTCGAGCCTAGGTAGTTCGCTGATCGAGCCGAGCTGAGCTGGGCCCAACTCGATTCAATTCGACTCGTGTATAGCTCTACATAGATCTAAAACTCGCCAGAGCCAACTCTACTCTAAACTCAGCCAAGTCAATTCTACTCAGCGAGATTTCGACCTAAGTAGCTGGGAAACTCGAAACTGGAAGTGCCTCACCATCGACTGGAGAAGACTTGATGAGTTGACTCAGGACTCAAACATTTGGAAATGAAGTCACTGCACCTAACCAACACAACAATTGAGTTGTTGTTTCTTTAACTTATGTTTTTTATTACGTAGTGGATGTGTTTATTGTCCATCCTAAATTATTTTTAATATAGTTATTAAACATCAAGTCTAGTCTCCGAGTCATCTGGACTCAGCTAAAAATCGAGTCGAGTCAAGGTTTGGGTTTATGAACTGTGGCGTGGGTCTCCTCATGCATGAGTATTTCCCGTAGTAGCAGCTCTCATCCGACTCCCCCGAGAGGCTGACATGGCGCGTCTGTAAGACCGAGTCGTCGGACCCACCAGCTATGAGTCCTAGTCCCCAAAACCCTCTTTACTAATCCCTCCTTTCCTTAATAAAACGTTGTTAAAACTGTTCTTAAGGTGGACAACACCCTGTATGCCTCTCGAGCCTATATGAACTACTTCGTGAAGTACTCATTTTTGTCATTTGACCTATGTTTCTAAATGCCACCTCCACGCCAGCTTTCGGAACATGGCCTTTATCTCGTCCTGACCGGCGGTCTTGATCACCAACAAGAGTTCTTACATGGTTGTAGGATGAGCTGACGTGGCGGCGAAGGCAAAAAACCAAAGCTTGTAGGGGAGTGTGGTTTTAGGGAAGAGTGTTTTTGGGGTGGAGAGGGGTTTTAGAGCAAGCCCGAGAGTGAGGGGATGAGAGTAGTGTTATGGGGATTTTTCTAAGTGGGCCGAGCTCAGTCAATAAAGAGAAAGGACCATAAGCCCACAGGCCCAAGCATAGGAGTTCAGGCTCACATACTGATGTCGAGATAAGAGCTGAGGATCGAATCACTAGGCCGACTTGTTTCAAAGGTCTCATACCGATGAGCATCAACTCGGATCTTGGACACTAAAGCACGGGTCCGCACACTAAAATATTCTACTAAGGCTGAAAGCTCAACTAGAGAGCTCTGCTGTCAGCCCATAAAGGCGCGCGGCAGATCAGGAGCAAGTCTGAACGATACAGAGCACGTCTACTAATGGGTCTGGCGTGATCCACGCCCTCGAAAATCGTGCCACCCTCGGTGGACATAACAACCGATGAACATAATCACAATCATGGCCTTCTACCACTCTTTAATGGCTTATAAATAAAAGGCATTTGTTTCCATCTCAAGATATGCACAACCTACTGACTCAAAGCCCACCGCCTATCTCTTCCATCTAACTCATTTGACTTAGGCATCGGATGACTAACGGCCAGTCCCCGGACACCCTTTTAGTCTTCCTTGTGTTGTGTACAATTTATCTGTCAGATCCAACTGGCTCACCAACAAGAGATCGGCGACAAGCATCAGTCCTAGGTGGTTCTTTGTCCACCTCGTCTGTTGTTCAAAAATTAGGAACAACAAGTGGTATTGCATGGTCTTGGGTTTGAGAGAGAGAGGGTTAGAGCAAAATAGTATGAGCTTGGGTGGGCTTTTTAGTATTTTTAAAGGGCTTGAGAAAAGAGAGGTGGGGCGCACTTAAGAAGGAGCTGATTGAATTTCATGTCCCATGGTAGCAAATAAACTACCTTTAATAAAAGAAAATTTGATATCAATTTGTATAAAAATAGTTTATTAGTTTGAGCTTGCAATAAGTAATAAATAAATAAATTATTATTTTACCTTTTGACCTTTTTGCTTTTTAACTTTTTCTATGGATCTCCTCTCTCTTTTTCATCAAGGTGGGCTCGCAAAATGAATGATCTATATTGAAGGTCAGGCCCATACAATAGATGGTCCACATCAAATGTGAGGCTCCATATGATGAACAATGGATATTGAAAGCAGACCCCATGATGGACAATTAGTATTATGGTGGGCCTCGTATGATAGATGACCCATATCAAGGTGCTCCCACAAATATGCAGTCCACATCAAAAGTTAAACCCTAATAATAAATAGCCTACATCCAAAATGAGCCCCACATCATAGATGGCTCATTTCAAAGGTGGGGCCCATGGGATGGACAGTCAACATCAAAGGTAGGCTCCACATAATGGGCAATGAACATTGAAGGTGGGCCTCACGGGATGGACAATGCACATTGTGGTGGGCCCTACATGATGGACAACCAACTTTAAAGGTAGGGCCCACACGATGGACAATCCACATCAAAGGTAGGCTGCACATGATGGGTAGTGGACATTGAAGTTCGGTGGGCCCCACATTATGAATGGCCCACATCAAACGTCAGCCCCCTAATAATGAACAGCCTGCAATAAGGTGGACGTTAAGGTGAGCCCCCCGTGATGAACGACTAAGTTCAAAGGTGGGGCCCACACGATGAACAGCCTACATCAAATTAGGTGGGTGCTACATGATGGGTGATGGACATTAAAGGTGGACCCCACACGATGGACAATTGACATTGATGGTTAGCCCCATATGATGGATGACCCACAGCAAGTCGGGCTCACATAGTGGACATTAATATGAGCCTGGCAGGATGGACGACCCACTTCAAAGGTGGGCCCACACAATGTACGGTCTCCGTTGTGGTGGTGCCAGCTTGGATTTGGCTCTGATCCTAATCCAATCTCTCTTCTAAAAATGACTAAAATACCCTCGGCTGTTTGTTTTTGTTAGGGTAGGTCATGAGCCAGCATGAAAGTGGGGGTGAATCATTTGTGGTGCCAATGGCATACGTGTGAGACGATCAGGACCATCCAACCCACGTCCCCCGTTGTGGTGCCAGCAATTGTTACTTGACATCAGCTATTTCTGCTTTTTTTTCCCCAAAAGTGTTCCCCACCTGATGAGTAGACCGGACCCCTATGATTTCACTGGGCCCTACCAGATGAATGACCCAGATCATACACCCATGCAGCGACTCACCGAGTGTCCCACCTGTCAGGTCCTCAATCTACCATCACGCGACTTGCATCAGGGTTTCTATTCCTATCATAGATTGCAAATGTCCATGTCGTGCATGTGGGGCCCACTGATCAACCCATAGGAATTGAAGATAAGATGGAGGGAGCCAAATGGATTATGAGAATATTAATCTAACAGCTAGAGTGCAACTCTCACCATGAGCAAACGTGGCAAGCACAGATGGTGTGATTGGGACCGTCGATCTTCGGCCCACCAATGGCTGGGATATGGGCAAAGTCAGTAGACACCTGTCACAATCCAATAAATCCGTGGTTTGCTGGCTGAGACTGGAATGGTTCTTCACCCTCTCCACTTTTAAGTCACTGATCGGATGGATACCACAGCCTGTCTCCTTCTTTGATCTATCTGTTTGGTGGCCCACCATAAATAAACGGACATGATCACGACATGTCTCTGCTAGATGTTCAATAAGGAATGAACTGTATAGAACTTTTAATTAGAGCTGATAATTATCAGGGATGTGTTCTACCAGATGTACGTACAATTGGTTTACCAGAAAAAACTTACGCATGATAGCTTAAATGGACGATCCAGATGATCTCCGGTGGACCACACCATAGGATCCAGTGTTGATTGTACACCCACCATTAAAAAAATTCTTCTTGACGGTTACGTAAGTTTTGGATCAAGCTGGTATTTGTGTTTTCCCTTAGTCCTAGTCTCTGTGCCCTAGGAAGTATCTAATGGTAGGAGTTCAATCACCACTGCTTACTGTGGTGGCATGCATACCTTGTATTTACCTCATTTTTTTTATTCATACCTTAAAATGAGTTGAAAACATATATAAACAATGTAGATAAAATACATACATCATGGTGGACTCACAAAGCTTTTCCAGTAGCACATAAAACATGCGCACTGATGTTGTGCATAACAGTAGAAGTAGAAAATACGTCACAAATTTTTATTTCCTCCTCTCAAATTTCAAGCTATATCTTATAAATCTAGCAGTGACCAGACAATTTGAGTCTACTTTGGACTTTTTTGAGCTGATGCATGCCAATGAACTTGTTCATTCATGGATAAAACCAGTATGTATCATGCCAGTTTTAAAAGATATTTTAAACTTTCGTCCTAATCGATGGAGGGAATGAATATAGCACAAATATACAAGTCGCCCAAGAAAATTGGGCTAAAGGAGCTCTTGTCAATCTTCAAAAGTCGCTTAGGAATGCACGTCACATCTGAAATGAATTATAATAATGTAGTATGATCGTCCCATCGATCGCGATCAGATTCAATGACTTAGAACGAAAGTAATGTCACACATATATCAATTTCATACAAACAGATAAGCCCAAAAACCTTAGGAGCTCTTGCATGAAGCATCAATGAAAAGATAAAGCAGTAAAAACCAACATCACATGATTTTATTTTATTGAGAATTATATGACAGGCGATCCACATCTTTGCACAATATACAATCCTTTGGAATACTCACATAGTAGGGCCAATTGATGATCTTGACCGTTGGCCTGTTGAATATCGCATGGTTGAATTATGCCCCCTCCTCAAAAAAATTCTCAGATAGCACAGTTTTGATATTTTGTTTTGTGACCTACGGATAGACGGTTGAGATGAGAAATAAACAGCAATCTTCAATCAACTAAAAAGGGACCCGAGATTGTATGGGTCATAGTCCATCTATGGTGAGATGTAACTGTCCAATGGAATGGATTACAGGACCATGGGCCCCACTTATTGTAGCAGAAAACCTACGTGCAATGTGCAGTGACCATGGTCGTGTATCATCACCATATATTATAATTTCTTTTATTTTATTTATTTTTTTATCTTGGTGTGTACGTGGCATCAATGGGTCATTGTCCTGATGACCACCAAACGTGATGTTTGCTGCCACACAGAGTCCGAACGCATGAGAACGTGCTTCAATAATCCAAACCGTTTAACAGGTGGGCCTCACAGTGACTGGATGGGCAATAAGAAAGGTCCTCCAACATTGAATCCTGCAATTCCTGGATGGTTTAGCTATTTCCCTCTGATAAATAAGGATAATCTTCTTAACCATCTATTTTTCTGGCAATTGATCAAAGGGTTAGGATTATACGATCTTGAATATTTTTAATGGGTGCCCCATGAATTGTGTATCTCATCAGATCAACGGTTTGGATCACCAATCCATGGGTCCCACACGTCAGCAGGAGCCATAATTTCGTGGCTACTCATGAAACTAACAGAATAATATGAACTCAGGGTATACTAAAAATGAATGCCAATTGGTTGCGAAAGGAATTTGAGAGTAACAGCTGAAGTGAGACAGATACTAGAGGCCCACACGAGTGAACCCAACACGTGTGGCAATTAGAGGTCTTGATGGGACCTGGTTTTGGGGCCCACAGATTGGCTCCTGGGCTTATTTTCAGCTGTTTCTTTGCATCGGAATGTGAATAGTGTGCTGATGCATCCACACCATACAGGCATGTGCATGTTCTTTTGATCCAGACCGTTGATCTACTATGGGCAACTGCAGATGAGGGATGACCCAGAACTCTTATAGATTGAAAGATCCCAACCATCAAATTTTTGGATTAGTTTCGGGACCATCGTTGCATTTCTCTCTTGGCCGTCTATTTGAGGGCATGGATCTAAGGGTTAAGAATCTCTAATCTCTAATCTGGTATACACCAGGACAGGAAATAGAGGGGATACCTCCACCATTTGAAACCTTTCTAGGGGCCACCGAGATGTTTATTTGTCATCCAACCTGTTCATAAGGTTACACAGACCTGGATGAAGGGAAAAGAAAAATATCAGCTTGATCCAAAACTTCTGCGTCCCACAAGAAGTTCTTAGATCCGGCGTTGGATCCCCACTGTTTCCTACGGTGTGGTCCACTTGAGCTTTTTATGTACTTAGATTTTTGGTTCATGACCTAAAATGAGCTGGAAAAACGGATGGACGGTGTGGATAAAACACATACATCACTGTGGGCCCCATAAAGTCCAGCCACCACGGAGGTAAGCAAAATCTCTACTATTGAGTATTGAACAGTCATCTGCCATTTTCGGTGACGGCCTACCGCAGTGGGCCTGCAATTTCGATGGTCTCGCACTGCAAAGAGTACATGGCTTTTTTTATGTTTTGGGTGGGGTTTATACAAGAGAGGTAAAGGATGTGGGGTCCACTTGAAAAGCTGCGGTTCGGATTTCGTGTTGCAGTGGTTTTTCGTGACCTGGTTTTCAACATGATCCGGACCATCCAAATTACGAGCACCGTAGTGGATGGTGTAGATCAAAATCACAGCGATCCAATTATCTAAACCGTCTGATAGGACCATGAACCATGTTATACTTAACTGTCCAGCTGATCATATCAGACCTAATTAGGATCGTTAGATCAGTGCATATTAACCACTTGATCAATGTCTTTCAATATGGACGGTCAAGATTGCTTACGAAAAAATAGGTCCAATCATCGATTTGATACATCTGTTTGTTAGGGACAATCATCGATTGCTTATGATTCGAAACTATCACTTCTGTTAGACAATCATAACCCTCCAATCCAAGGCCTGGAAAAGGGACGGCTAAAGAAAATAAGGCAAAATCAGGAAGATTGAACCATCCGATCCGTGCGATTTTCGTATTAGCATATGAAATACGGTATAGACTCAATAGACGGTTCAGATCGTTCGATTGGAGGGTCTATGTGAACCAATCCAACCAGGAGCATCACAACTTATGGTACTGTGAAACCACTGGAGCATTTCTTCTTCTTCTTTATGGTACGTTTATTTTCGAAATATTAAAAAAGAAAAGAAAATAAGACCACAGTCCACAGGACTACCGACTCAAGTGGTCCCAATGCTTCTACTAGCCAAAAGTATGGGACCCACCAACTTCAGGTGACCGCGGACCACCACAAGTGGGCCCGCTTCTCCATGGGACCCACCTTGAGAATACCTGCTAGTCTACGGTGATTTTTTTTTCTACCAAAACTTACACGGATTTACATTCACCAACGAATTTACAATTATAATAATAATAAAAAAAACCATTTACAAAAGAGAAGCATAGCCCACAGGACTACCAACTCAAGTAGTCCAACGGCTCCTACCAACAAAAAAAGATGGGACCACGGACTAATCCCCAGGGCCACCTCATGCACAAGCATTTCCAGCAGCAGCAGCTCTCATACGATTCCCCCAAGAAGCTGACGTGGCGCGTCCGTAAGACCGGTTCCTCAAACCCGCCAACTGCGATTCCCAGTCCCCGAAACCCGTTTTCCTAATCCCGCTTTTGCTTAATAAAACGCCGTTAAAACCGTTCTTAAGGCGGTAATCGTAGTCCTCCCGAAGCACAGGATCGGACAGCACCCTGTATGCCTCCCGAGCCTCTATGAATTGCTTCGTGAAGTCCTCCTTTTCGTTATTTGACCGACACGTGTCCGGATGCCACTTCCGCGCCATCTTCCGAAACGCGGCCTTTATTTCGTCCGGACCGGCGCTCTCGGTCACCGACAGGAGTTCGTACATGGTCGTTGGACGAGCTGACGTGGCGGCGGAGGCAGAAAACCGGGGCTTGTAGGGGAGTCTGGTTTTAGGGAAGAGCGGTTTTGTGGTGGAGAGCGGTTTTGGTGTGAGTCGGGGAGCGAAGGGGTGAGGGTGGTATTGCATGGTTTTGGGTTTGAGAGAGAGAGAGAGAGAGAGAGAGAGAGAGATGAAGACAAACGGAATGAGAATGAGATGGGGTGGGCTTTTGGGTGTTTATATAGGGTATGGGAGGGGGAAAGAGAGGTGGGGCCCACTTAAGAAGCTGCGGTCCGGATTTTATGTCCGCTGGTTTCACTTTCGGTGACGTGGTTTCTCTTATCAGGACGTGGTTTTGGTTGGTGTAATCCAAATCCAATTTCTCATTTAAAATGACTAAAATGCCCTCACCTGCTTGTTTTCGTTGGTAGCAGAGTTACCCGTGTAATCCATCAGTGGGTCTTTCCCTGACCGTGGGGCCCACCTTGACATATGAATTTATATCACGCCGTTCATAAGTTATTGCAGCTCTTTTTAGGGCATGATCGGAAACATGAAGCAGATCCAAACCTCAAGTGGACCACACCATTGGAAAGACTGATCATTGGACGCCCACCATTAAAAACTTCCTAAGACCATCATAATGTTTATTTGTCATCCAACATGTTGATTGATAATGGCACACAGAGCTGGATGAAGGGAAAACACAAGTAACAGCTTGAGGTAAAACTTGGACGCAGATTGCGTCTGGTCGAACCTTTAAGCGTTCGACCATATAAATGTAGGGGCCCACCATGATGTATCCATTTATCCACGCCATCCATAAATTTTAGAAGATCATGGTAGAATATGGGCCCAAGAATAAGTTGTTAGTGCACTTTTCTGTGACATACTAGTGTACCTTGTTTGTCAATCACTTAAGTCAATGAGTCTAGTGTCGGTTGAGCTTAATAAAAAAAAGACCGAAGACTCAAAACGGACCAGCTACATCAAGGATGAAGAAATAAGTAAAAGAAATGCCTTGGTGTGCCTTACCTTGAACCTACCCAAAATCATAACTTCTTAGATGACTTGGACCAACTAGGTACACCCTTAGTCATCATCATTAGTCTTAGAACTCCATGAAAAACATGATAAGTTAGACTAATTAAAGAGGTGGAAGCTGCTGTAAACAATTCAGCCCAAACAGCAGTTTCTGATTGATCTCCATTGGCTCCAATAGGACTTCGATCAATCAGACAGTCTTCCGATCAATCAGAACAGGTCAGTCCGATCAATCGGACAAAAGTTCAAATCCATCGAAAATTGTTTCAGCAACTTTGAAAATCCATTGGACATATTTCTGATCAATCGAACAGTCTTTTGATCAATTGGAAGGAGTTAGTCCGATCAATCAAAAATTGTTCCAGCAACTTTAAAAATCTACTGAACATATTTTCGATCAATCGGACAGTCTTCCGATCAATCGGAAGGGGTCAGTCCGATCAATCGGATAGGTCTTCGATCAATCAGACATTTTTTTTATCAATCGGATATGCCCGAATCTGCTCGTTTTTTTACCGTTGGAAGAAAATCTATTTAAGATAGGGGATTCGTTTTTTAGCGGAGAGAGGGAATTTTGAGGAGATAGGAACCACCATTGTTAAAAATCATTAAAAGCTATATTCCTAACCCAAACAAGTGATCTTCCGTGTGATTCATCACAAGTATAGAGCATTCAAAACTCGAGAAGAAGATGCAATTGTCCTTTTTTATCTCTAGAGATTGGATTGATCTCGATAGTCATATTCCTATCCAATACTCTATGATGAGATCTTTGTACGTAAGACTCTCTAGGCAACCCATTCTCATAAGTTGTAGAGATCTCAAACCTACCCTCCTATCACCTTGGGCATATCAAAGGCATCACTTGCAAGGTGGTTGATCAAGTGGAGCTGAGGCATTGGTGACGTAGCGACAACACGATTGGAGGAGCTAGGGAAGTTGATTGAAGCACGGGAGAGCGAATATCAAGCAACCCGAACCGGCACTGAACAAGGGGCTCATCCGACAAGTAAGGTTGTCATTGTAGAGAGTCCTTCCACTCAATTCCTTGTGGGAGTTGAGTGTAGAGCTTGTTTAACAAACTCGAACTAGGATCGTTTGCCGATCCTTGGCTTATTAGTTGAGCCTAAAACTCTAGGGACGTTAGCCGTTCCTTGGCCCGTTTGTCGGCCTAAAGACTAGGAGCTGTTTGGAACTCCCTGGCTCATCGTCGAGCCTAAACAAACTCTCCTAGGGGGAGCCTCCAACATGGGAGTGAACGTGAATAATTCTTGTGTAGAACTAGACCTTGTGTAGGTCGAATATGTTGGGAGGAACCTGTAAAACTCCTCGGTTGGATGGAGCCGATTTAAAACACCTTGGTTGGGAGAAACCAGATTTAAACTCCCCAGTGAATGCCTGTGTGCTCAAAGGGGTTGAGTACTTGAACCAGGAGTGGAGTAGACAAGTAGTCGAACCGCTATACATGCTTGTGTTTGTGATTGTATTTTAGCACATTTCTTATTCTGCATTGTGTTTAACTGCTTAATTATGAATGCTTAATTAGAATGTATGCTAGGCACTAAATAGGCTCATCCACACATAAGATGTACTTTCAGTTAATTGTGTAGACTTGAGCTTAATTGATCCATCCTCTATAGTCTACTTAGGTTGTATAGATTATGAGCTTGATTTGTTTAATCATTTGAGTATCTATGCATACTTAGACTAGGTTGCTTATTGCTTACAATATGCTAGTCGTGTGATTGGACACACTTAGGCTTGGAAGCCGAAGTATTCTTACTTACTTAGTTTAATTTGTTAAAACTGTTAAGTAGACAAAAGGAATTTCAAAAGGTCCCCCCCCCCCCTCATAGGACTTAGCCATAATACTAATTGCTCTCATTGCTTCCGTACGCACACGCCTTAGCTATCCAAAAAGGCGCAATTTCACAAGTAAGATCCAACGCTTAAGTTGGCCACACTAAATATTGAACAAAATCGGGTGACGTCATCACCACAGTAGCTCGATACTTAGTGATGACATCATCAGGTTCCGCTCAATATTTGGTGTGGCCCAATTGAGCGTTGGATCTTCGTCGTTTTTATGGTCATACCTTAATATGATTATGGATAATAGATGGACAGTGTGGATAAACGGATACATCATAGTGGGCCCCCACACTGATTTGGTCGAACGCTTAAAGGTCCGACCAATGGTCGGACACGAGCACTTTGCGTCCGTAAAACTTTTGTGGGCCCCAAGAAGTTTTTAATGGTCAATCCATACTTTGTGGCACTTTAGACTTATATTGCTTCAATTTTTTAGAAATATTTTAGAAAATAAGCTTGAAAAACTGATGGACGACGTGTATACATAACACATACATATGGCTGGTCATGAGCCAAGTCAGCTCGAGAAACTCGATCGACTCGACTCGAAAAAGCTCGCCTCGGCTCGACTCGACTCAATTGAACAAGTCAAGCCAAGCTTCATTTAGGAGCTCGAGTTAGAAATAGAGTCAAGTTCGACCATTAGGTCACTCGACTCAACTCGACTCAAAACTCGACTCAATTCAAGCTCGACTCAACTCGAGCTCGAGCTCGACTCATTTCATATAGATATTTGTTATAAAAAATAAAAAATTAAAAAAAAAAAAAAAAAAAACCTTAATCTTCTTATTTCTTGGTTCTCTCTCCCCCCTCCCCCACACACATTGGGGTCCAAGCTTAGGATATATAAAACCCTCACACGTTGGGGGTTTCTTAATCCTACTATTTTGTTCAGGTAAGAACATTCCTTGTTGAGCATATCTGATGGATTGAGTAATTTCAAGTACAAAACATGGTGAGCACATAGTGGTTGTGTGTTTTACATGCTACACAAACACAGGTGCTACGATGAGACCACACACCATACATATCTACAAAACAGGGGCTATGGTTAGACCAAACACTATATGCAACTATTGATTGCAATTTTACGAGGGAGGTGGTGCATCTGATCCGTGAATCAGCTGGGCCTCATCATGAAGATGATCCACACAATAATTAGGGCAGTCCATTCACATGGTGAGCTATACATGTACTATGTTAATTATGGTTCATAAAATATTACTAGTGGTTTGCATTCAATGCATGTGTGACTTGGCCAAAGAAAAAACCGATCAAAGCTAGGTCATTTTAATGGTGGGGTCCCACCTGTAGAAATACTATTCTCCCCTAATATATGTGTGACTTCTCGAACTTAATTTTGTTAAGTTTTAATTTGTATTTTGTAGTAAAAATATAATAAATTGAGGTGGGAGCAAGCTCGACTCGACTCGAGGTAAGCTCGCCTCGACTTGATCCACTAGCTTGCCTCGAGCTCGCGTCGAAAGTTTTAGCAAACAAGTCAAGCTCCTATGGTAAGCTCGAGGGTGAGCTCGAACTCGAAGAGAGCACAGACGAGTCAAGCCAAGCTTGGCCCACCTCGACTTGACTCGACTCGATGTACAGCCCTACACATACACATACATCAAAGCAGTTCTATGGTCTGAGAAACACCCACTAACGTGTTACCCAAGTAACGCCTAATCCACCCCCGGCTACATTATGTTGATGCGGAATGGGCGATTGGGCCGTGCATAGGGATGTAAATGGGACCCGATGGGGTACCTAAACCTGACCCATTTAGACCAGACTCAGACCCAACCTATTTGCTAAATGGAATGGGTCTGGGTCCAAGAATAGACCCAGTTGCTAAACGGGTTTGGATCTGGTTTCCTTTATATTAGGCCTAACCCGACCCGACTCGAACCCATTTACTAAAGGGGCGGGTTTGGTCTATGTTGCAAGGGACCCATAGGCCCAAACCCGTCAAACCCAATTTTAAACCTAGTAAAAATGCTTACATACCAAATCTAGACCCAGACCCATTAGACCCGACCCATTTATAAATGGGTCTAATGGGGTTGACTTAAACCTGACTCAGACCAGCCATTTAGTAAAAGGGTCTGGGTCTAAAATTTGGACCCAGGCCCATTTAGTAAATGGGCGGGTCTAGTTGTAGCTAAACCCGACTATTTACAGCCCTAGCAGTGAGGCCCACGCTACCTTACGCTGATTGGGTCCGACCCCTAATCGCCCATGCCACTCGGATCTTTGTGAGAGACACCGTGGTGTATCTGTTTGTCCAGGCTATTTATCCCCTTTCTAAGATCATGTTGAAGTATGGGCTAAAAAATGAGGCAGATCCAATGCACCAGTGGACCACACCAAATAGTAAGCTTGGGTTGCATTAAATGCATATTGCATTGAGGTCGTGGTAGTAGACTGAGTGAAGATAGCCTGGTTTCAACACTAAGGTCATGGTATTGATTCCCATAATGGGGGTGGCTAACATTGCATTGGGACTAACTAGGGTTGGGTGTACTAACAATGGGGTGTGTGTATTAACAAAAAAAAAAAGGCCCATTAAATGTACAAAGCATTAAATGCAAGTTGCATTGAAGACAAGGCATAGACTGAGTGAAGATAGCCTAGTTTGAACACCGAGGTCATGGTATCGATTCCCAAAGTGGTGTTGGCTAACATTGCATTCGGACTAACGAGGGGTGGGTGTACTAACAATGGGGTGCGTGTACTAACAAAAAAAAACACACTAAATCTACAAAGCAATAAATGCAATAGTCATCTCTCGTGTGGTTCACTAGAGCATTGGATCTACCTCATTTTTGGGCCCATAACTTAACATGATCTTAGAAAAAAAGATGAACTGCGTGGATAAACAAATATATCATAGTAGGCCCCCACGTAAATCTAATTTCTGACCAGGGTCGAACGCGATTTGCATCCCATGCAACCTTGCCCCTCCCTTTCTCTCCCTGCTCCAAAAATCCACAATTCCCCCCCCCCCCCCCCCCCCCCCCCCCCCCGGGCTCTCTCTCTCTCTCTCTAGCAATGAGGCCCACATAGCTTATTTATATATATATATATATATATATATATATATATATATATATATATATATATATATATATATATCAAACATCCACATCGTGTATTTCATGGGTCCTCTCTAACTTGTAGGATATCCCAAAAACCAGTTATATTTGAAGATCAAGTGGGTCAAACCATCTAAAATCACGTCTGTTGTCACCCAGATGTAGTCGGTAACAGATGATGTTAGAGTGATATTGGAGACGTCTCGCAACTTCATGGTCGACCTCCTTTCAAAAGTCCTATGGGTTACAGAGAGAATGAAGGCAAGAGGGGGAGAGCTGCGGTCCGGCAGGGGACCCTCCGATGTCTAAGTCATGTCGACTGAGGTCAGGCAACAATTGTGTAAGGGTCGCGTGAATGACGTACATTGGCCTTGAGTTGGTAGTGGTATTTATAGGGCGTGGTGAAGTGATCCAGACCTGACAGATCCACCCGGACACGCCAGCCTACAGCTTTCCAATCATAAGTGCATGGGGCGGCTCCTAGCGCTGGTAGGCCTAGCCTAACATGCTAGGCCTGCATCAATCATTAGGCGTGGGTGCAGGTTCTGTACCTGACAACCACCATATGTTGCATCGGAAGGGTTTAGTAGGATTCGTATGCTGAGTTTCACATGTCGTCCCTGTTGAATCTCCAATTTATACATTTGTCAACCCATTACATCACATTATATGCATGGTTTTCATGTTTAAAAAGCATATCTAATGCTTGTTTTGTGATTGTAGGAATGAGAGCGACTTCGCCCAATTGGAGACCAAAAGGAGCACATTTAGGAGCCTTTTGATGAGGATCAAAGGTGGGCCAAAGAATGGTGAAGAAAGAGAGGAGGAAGAGGAAGAAAGAAAGAAGGAAAATGAAGAAAACAAAAGGCCCGACCGGTCAAGACCGGTCAGCCAACAGGCAGTCAGCTCCCTGGACTGACAAAAGATAGGTCAAGACCGATCAGCCACGTGCAAACAGCGAATTGAAGCTTCTAATTCCGGATTTTGGATTTCCTAAGTGCGGAGGACTCCGTAGTTCCGCGTTTCTTCCAAGTCGGTGATGCCTATAACAGCCTCTTCCTAACCCATCTAACAACGTGGGGAGCAAAGAGATCAAGACCTAGGAGGCTTCCTAGCCTTCTACAACTAGTTTTCTTCTTCTTTTAGTTCTAGTTTCTAGTTTTTAATGTTTTCTTTTAGCTAACCTCTTAGCTAAAGCTAAGGGATGAAGTTTGTAGTTTGTTTCAATGTTTTAATTCGTTCCTTCAAGTACCATTTACTTATTTATGAATTTTCAAATTCTAGTTTGAATAAAGTTTGATTTTTTAGAAGTTTTGTGAGAGTTTATGTACTCCAGACATAAGTTCCTTACAATTCTCTGAGATTACCACGATTGGGTTGTTTGAATTCGAATTGTAGTAACCCTTGAGCATGTCATAGTCTCTTGGCATGGCTGTTACTCCGAAGGCTACAAGTTCAAGTTCCATGTGCTTCATTAGAACTAGAAAGCTGATTTTCAGAATTAAGTGGGACTGTTTGTGCTTGAATGTTATATCATCCAATTAGATAAGAGATAGGACTTTGATTCTAATTGTATTGTGCTTGGATGAATGGATTGGCATTGGAATACTACAAGTGGATCCTTGATGCTCTAGTTCTTCTTATTTTCAGATTTTTCTATTTCATGTGAAAAACTATTTTCCTAAACTTATTAGATTCTAGTTATTAGAGTACTTGAAATTGTTTACCTCTTTCCCTGTGGATCGACCTCGGTCTTATCGAGATTTATTACTACATCGCAGCATTACACTTGAGGCGAGCGAACAGTCCCTTAGAGAGAGTCGACTCAGTTTGGTCAGTTGCAGAGCTTGATTGGTCTCCCCTTGTAGCTATCAGTCTAGTCAATGGCTTCTTTGGCAACACCTCAGCTCGGACTGCTGATGCTGCCCTTGGACTGTCGATGATGCCCGTTATGTAGGCATTCCTCTGATTGGGCTCTGTTGTGGCCTAGAGAGCCAATCGGTCTTCCCCCTTGGTCGAGCTCCACTCTTACGCTGCCGATATGGGTGAGGTCCTGTGCTTGGGCCTCGGGGTTTGTGGGTCTCTTGTCCCACGGGCAGGCCAAGTCTAGAAACCCCCACAACAATGTATAAAACATCTAAAATCACTTGGTGGAGCTCACTTAAGTTTTGGATACAGTTGATACTTAGTGTGACCCCTCATCTAAGTGGGACACACAATGGCTAGGTTTGATGTTTGAACCACATGTCAATGGGCCCTATAAACAATCATAAAGTTTTCAATAGGTGGTATCCACTCTCAATTGTTGTTTGTGGTGTGGCCCACCTAAGTCATGGATTGGCCTATTTTTATGCTCGTGGCCCACCATAGAAAGGTGCATGTGATTAAAGGGGTGGATGTTCGACATAGATCAAGGTGGGGCTTACACAGCTCAACCTCACGGGAGCTTCCCATGAGGTCGAGCCGTGTGGACCCTACCGTGATATGTATCGAACATCCACGTCATGCATTTGGTGGTCCCCTCTAGGTTATGGGATATCCCAAAAACCGGCCATATCCAAGAACTTAAGTGGGCCACACCATCTGAAAGAGTGTGAAATCATGCTTAAAACATCTAAAAGCACTTGCTGGGGCCGCCTGAATTTTGGATACGGTTAAAGTTTGGTGTGAACCCTCCTCTAAGTGGGAGAAAATGATGGATGAGCTGGATTTCTATACCATATCTAAGTGGGCCCTATAAACGATCATGTAGGTTTCAATGGGTGGATATCCACTCTCAATTGTTCTCTATGGTGTGGTCCATGACTTGAGCCCACCATAGAAGGGTGTATCTGATTAATGGGGTGAATGTCCATCACACATCATGGTGGGGTCCATAGAGCTCAACCTCATGAGAAGCTTCCCACGAGGTTGACCTCTAGTACCTTGCATGTGTGTGTACTCATAGGTTGGAGCATGGGGTAGGTTGGAGCATGGGGGGAGAGAGAGAGAGAGAGAGAGAGAGAGAGAGGATGTGGAGTAGAGTTGTACACAAGTCAAGCCAGCTCGGTTAGCTCGCTTGATTTGACTTGGAACAGCTCGATCTAGCACAATTTGAAAGAGGGCTTTGAACCAAGCCAAGCCTTGTTCCCCTGCTTGAAATGAATTTCAAGCCAAGCGCGAGCTGGGCCTTTCTCGATTTGGCTCGCTCGGCTTGGCTCAATTTTATATATATATAAAGTAAAATCCCTAATTCATTTCTTCATATGCATTTGCCTGATGCAAGCACCCCCTTGCCCCTGTTCGGCAGACGAGTCTATCCAAATCTCTCTCTCTCTCTCTCTCTCTCTCTCTCTCTCTTCTTTGATCTATCTTTTCTCTCTCTCCCTCCCTTTCACTCTCCCGTCCGGCCAGCCAGCCAACCACTGTCCTATCTCTCTCTCTCATTCTACTGTCGAAAAGGCTCAAGCTCAAAATCAGCTGGAAAGCTGAGTTGAGCCAGTTCGAACATAAAATTCCAGCTCGATGGCCAAGCTGAGCATAACACGAACCAAGGTGGTCATTGGTCGAGACTAGCTTGGCTGAGCTCGGCTCGACTCTGCTCGTGTACTGCTCTACGAATGTGGAGGGAGATGAATTTTATTTATATTATAAAATTGCCCTCCTAAACCCTAATGAGTCGGGTTGTGGTACAGTTCAGATCCAATTGGATAGAAAACAGGCTTGAATTTTAAGCCCAAGCCCAGCCCTCGAGCCTAATAGTCCAGAGTCTGAAGGGCCAGGCCCAAATGCCCAACAGGCCAGCCCAGCCATTGACCAACCTACCTACTAGTAGGATTAGCGGTGGGGCCCAGATTAGAAACTGCTTACGTGTCATACGATATGATTGGTCCGTTCACCAGTTAGCCCCAAATCAGGTCCACACATCATGTGGGCAACACGTATGGAAAGTCTGGACCATTGGTCATCATACAAGTGGACCACGTCAACGTTGATCAACAGAGTAGGATTAATGTGTAGTGTGGAATTAGAACATCTAATTAGGGGTGTGAAACATGGGAGGATTTGGAAGTAAAATAGCCAATGTTCTCTTGATCAGACGACTGCCATTTCTGGCCATGGCCTACCTAACTTGGATGGTCTCACGCTGCAAAATGAGATGGATTTTTTTGGGCTTTCTCATTCTGTGGGGTTTATAGGGAAGCGGATTGTGTACTGAGCAAACTCAGTGGGGACCACCATGATTTATATATTTTATCCACTCCGTCCATCCATATTACCAGATAATTTTAGGGCTTCAGACAAAAAATGAAGCATACCCAAAGCTCAAGTGGACCACACCACAGGAAAAAGTGTCAATTGAATGTCTACCATTGAAAAATTATTTAAGGCTACAGAAGTTTTGGATCAAGCTGATATTAGTGTTTTACCTTCATCCATGTCTGTGTGATCTTATGAACAGTTTGGATGAAATCATTATTCCCACTGTTTTCTGTGGAATGGTCCACTTGAGCTTTGGATAAGCTTCACGTTTGGTTTCAACCCCTAAAATGTGCTGGGAAAACAGATGGACGGCGTGGATAAACTACATACATTCACGGTGGGCCCAGCAGAGTTTACTCAGTACGATAAAAGTGTTCTGAGTAACTCAGTACGCAATCCGATATCGGTTGATACAATAGGGAAAGATAGTGGCCCACTTGAAAAGCTGCGGTTTGGGTGCCGACTGCGTACTGAGTAAACTCTGCAGGGTCCACCGTTATTTATGTATTTCATCCACTCCGTCCATCCATTTTACCAGAAAATTTTATCAATGGAGCCCAAAAATGAAGCATATCCAAAGCTCAAGTGAACCGCACCATAGGAAACAGTGTGAATTGAACGTCTACCATTGAAGACATCTTGCAGGCTACAGAAGTTTTAGATCAAGCTGATATTTGTGTCTTCTCTTCATCCATATCTTTGTGATCTGATGAACAGGTTGGATGACAAATAAACATCAATGTGGGCCTGAGAAAGGTTTCAACTGTAGAAATCATTACTCCCCCTGTTTCTGTGGTGCGGTCCACTTGAGTTTTGGATATACTTCAATTTTGGGCTCAACCCCTGAAATGAGCTGGAAAAACGGATGGACGGCGTGGATAAACCACATACATTCATGATAGGACTGTGGGCCACATAATGCTTAACCGTGCATCCGATCAGTATCCAACCAAATTAGAACCGTTAGATCAATGCATATGGTTGTTCAATTCAATAATAACAATACACATGAATGCGATACATGACAAAAAATTCATCAATTACTAATTTAACCACAGCTAAACATATGATGAACGGTTGGATTTGAGATCATTGCCTGGATCAGGAACAAGGGTTGAAGATGGTGGTCGCCGTTAATGGTAAATCTCAAACCCGATGGATAGTTCTTGATTTTGTTGCTTATGGATGGTATAGATGGACCTTAGGAAGGTCGTAGGCGCCACCTAGTGAAGCTTTAGGAAGATTCTATCGGTGGGTTTTGCAGGATACTGTTTTGACTTGATACCGCACTCCGCCTTGAAAAACGGAAGACCCAAACATTGAGTCCCGATTTTCAGAGTGTTGGGAAAAGGAACCTGCATCAGAAGCGAGAAATCAAGCCACGTTAATCTAAAAAATTACGGCACAAAGACACATCAATCTATTATGATATCGAAAATTACAAGAGATGAAAACTCAAAACTTGGATCACAAGCCCCAATAAGAGAAAAATTAAGCTCTCCCAAGGATTACACCCTTATATAAAAAAAAACTGAAATTAGAAACATCTTGCGTAAAATCGTGCAAGAAACCAACATGAAATGAGAAACCTGTTGACCGACCACTGTCCAATATTGCCTAATGACTATCCAGAGAGCTCGTTGTCCTTCGATCATCCTGTTGCAGAAGATTTGAAGCGTCCGATTCCAACAATCTCCACCACAACTCCAATCTTCATGCGACACATTCCCACACACAATCCTCCATCTCTACTCTGCCCTAGGAAGGTTTCAACAATGGAAATCACTATTCCCACTATTTCCTACGGTCTAGTCCACTTGTGCTTTAGATATGGTCCAATATTGGGCTCACCTTCTAAAATGAGATGGAAAAATGGATGGATGAAGTGGATAAACCACGCACATTCACAATAGGCCCCATAGAGTTTGCTCAATTTGATAAGATCATACTGAGTAACTCAGTATGCAATCCAATTTTGGGACCCTAACTGGGGTTAGCAATAATGTATGTGCCTTGAATCCCATAAATGAACCTAACTCAAATCTTAGGTGGACCACACTACAAGAAACAATCATGATTGAATCCCCACCATTAAAAACTTCATGGATTCCATTGGAATGTTTATTTGCCCATCCAATTGCCGGGGGGGGGGGGGGGGGGGGTAAAATAAAATAAAAAATAAAAAAAAGGTGCTCCGTCCATGGTCGTAAAAGTGCTGATTTTCGTGACAACTGCCCAACCCACGTTGACCATCCAGCTTGCTAGGCCTACTGCGATATATTTGATCCACATCGTCCATTTGGTTTGGATGTGAGTGGGGCTAGCATGTGAGGCAGATCTAAACCTCAGGTGGACCCCACATTACAATGATAATGATGACATTGTTGAAACATCCCTAGCCCAGCTTGATGTGTTTTACTCATGCCTTTCATCTATTTTTCGAACTAGTTTTGAGTGGCCCACTAGGTAGTGGGGCCGCATGCTGTGCACATGAAATCTACACCGTCCACCCTTGTTGGTCCATCCAAAAATGAAACAAAATCCAATCTCAAATAGACCGCACCTTAGGAAACAGTGGTCATTGACGCCCACCATTGGTCGACCCTAATGATGAGTGGCCCATATCCAAGGCGGGCCCTGTATGATGGACGGCTCACATTAGAGGTGGGCCCCACATTTGGGATGATCCACATTAAAGGTGGCTCCACATGATGGGCAGTGGATATTGATGGTGGGCCCACTTGATACATCAAAGGTGGGCCCTACATAAAGAACAGTGCAAATGGCCCACATACAAGGGGGGCCCACATGATGTACTGCCCACATCAAAGGCAGGGCCCACACAATGAACAATACGCACCAAAGGCTGGCCCCAAATGATGGGTGGGGGGATGTGCAGGGAGTAAACAGACTTGAGGAATGATGTTGGAAACAAGCATGCTTTTCTACCTTTTGGTTGATAAGCATATTCTTTACCAAACATACTTATTTGCTAATTAAGTAGAAATTAAGATAAGTTACTTGTCTAATAAGTAGCTTATCTAAAGTAACTTACAATCCAAACGGGCCCTAGGTGGACAGTTACTACCATAATACAGTGACAGCATTTTCTATAAGCCTGACTGTGATGTGTTGATCAGATCCACTCCAACCATCAGATGCACCTCCTCTCGTTTAGCAATGGATCCAAGAATCAGCCCGTTCCAACATTCATGTAGGCCACATGATAGGGAACAGTGAATAGGGACCCACCTATCATTGATTGGGCTTCGTATTGATAAATTTTAAGTGGGTCAATCGGGCCACAGGGTAATGGGTCGTGGGTCAGGTTCAGGTTGCAGCTCATGGCTCTTTAGTAAACAGGTCGAGATCGGGCTGACCCACTTAACCCGAACCAACCCATTACCATTTACCACACATTGCACTTTCCAGTATTGCAGTACTCTGGCAAGAGATGATAAATCAATTCGTATATCTTATCCGCCACTAATCTACCGCTATATATATGGCTGTATCGTTATCTGTGGCGGTAATAACGTAATGGGGCTTACATTTAGTGGTAGAATGGTTTTTTCCACTACAATATTTTCATCTAATGGAAAGGTTGGTGTCTTACACACGTCATGATGGGCTTACAGAACTCGACCTGTTAAAAGATGTGGAGCTTGATCATCAAAGGTGCAATAGTACTGTTCATTCAGCCAGCACTTTTATGGGTCCGAGGATGTGCCCCCGATCTAGAGACTAGGATCAGGTTGGATTTGAGCTCTAGGCCTAATTGGGGTACATTTATTAGAAAGGGTTGATGTCTTACACACATCATGATGGGCCTATGGAGCTCAACCCGTTAGGATATGTGGAGCCTGATCATCAGAGGTGCACTGTTCATCTAACTAGCACTTTTGCGGGTTTAGGGGTGTGCCTCGGTCTAGAGGCTAATTTCGTAATTTCACATGATTTTTTTTTTTTTTTTTATGTAAACCCTTTATTTGTTTGAGGTAATATATATTTTGTAGGGAGAGATGCTTTTTCATGTTTTCCTTTGAACATAATGGATTGGTGTTGAATTTGTGGACATATTGAAAGGTAGAGGTGAGCAATGATCCATTACGAGTCGAACATGGACCATATCGGATCATTCAACTGCTTAAGTGGGCGTGTTCGAACAATGTTCGAACAAACTTTTGAACAAGGTGGCTTTGTTCGAACTCAATTTGATCTGGCCCAATCATATTTAAACATATGAATTTTGAACAATTTTTACGAGTTCGAACAAGTTCAAACAATTTCACTAGAAAATATTTTTTTTACTATTGAATAGTAAATACAGATTTCATAAATTACATATCACAAATGACAAATCACAAGGTTTAGCCGCAACCAAATCTCCAGTGAACCACACCACAGGAATGACATTTTGATGGCATTAAACATTACTGTGGACTCCAGGGAGATTTCAACGGTAGTAATTTTCCTACCACCTTTTCCTTTAGTGCGGCCCACTTGAGTCTTGGATCTAGATCATTTTTGTCTTACATCCTACAATGATCTCACAAAATGGATGGATGGCATGGATTCCTCACAAACATCACGGTGGGCCCCACCTAGATTTTTAGCGCAGAAACTGTGCATGGCTTGTGACGTGAACATGGGTTGGCTCATGGTTGGTGATGTGAACACCATGATGTATTTGTTTTATCCACTCCATCCATCCATTTGTACAGCTAATGTTAAGGCATTAAACAAAAAATGAGGCAGATACAAAGCTCAAGTGAACAACACCACAAGAAATAGTGAGGAGAATGATGTCCACCATTGAAACCTTCCTAGGGCCCACAGTCATGTTTATTTGTCATCCAACCCTCTCTCTCTCTCTCTCTCTCTCTCTCTCTCTCTACACACACACACACACACACACACACACACACACATTGAGTTGAACGAATGTGCCGAGTCGAGTCGAACACAACTATGATTGAAATCGACTCGAATTTTTTTCGAACACACCCTTCATGTTCGAACAAAGTTTTACCGAGTCGATCCGAACGATTAAACTTAGTTCGCGTCCAGCTCTATCGAAGGGAACCATGTAAATTTATGTGTTGTGGTTTGCCTCTTTTTTTTCACTTTCTTTTAATTTCGATATTGTTGTGTATATGGTCAAGAAGGGATCTCTTCTACCAATACAGCCTTACTGTAAGTTAAGGTTAACAATAAGAACATTTCTCATGCTAACAAGATAAACCACTGATGTGCTTGATCAAGATCTTACCTCTTGTGCTTTGAATACTGTGCTGGACGGTGGTCACAACTCCTTTTCTTGAAAGGCATGTTTGGATGTGTGGAATCTAAGGTAAAATTTTTTTTTAAAAAAATAAAAAAAAGAAACTCGTGAGCCACTGAAAATAAGTGGGCCCAGGCAACAGATATCATGCAAGAGGAATGCCAATTGTGGGACCCACGCCAAGGCAGATCAAACCAGTCGTACACAATGATCGTCCCACCTGGTGGGGCCCACTCCATCCCTCCCGTGTCCCCCAAATGCCCTTGCAAGCGGGTGCACTTAAACAATTATTGCACGGCTAGGTGACGTAGAGTGGCCGATCCATGCACATGGTGGGACCCACTTGTACTCCACAACTTGCGTATAAGCTCAACATGGCCATTGAATAGAGTTTTACCGAGTCGATTTGAACAGTTAAACTTGATTCATATCGAGTTCTATCGAATGGGAACCATGTAAATTTATGTGTTGTGGTTTGCCTCTTTTTTTCCCTTTCTTTTATTTTCGATATTATTGTATACATGGTCCAGAAGGGATCTCTTCTAATCTCTTCTACCAACACGGCTTTACTATAAGTTAAGGTTAACAATAAGGACATTTCACATGCTAACAAGATAAACCACTGATGTGCTTGATCAAGGTCTTACCTCCTATGCAGTAAATACTGTGTTGGACGGTGGTCACAACTCCTTTTCTTGAAAGGCATATTTGGATGTGTGGAATCTATAGTTTAAAAAAAATAAAAAAAAACCTCGTGGGCCACTCAAAATAAGTGGGCCCAGGCAGCAGATATCATGCAAGAGGAATGCCAATTGTGGGACCTACGCCTAGGTAGATCAAATCCAGCCGTACGCGATGATCGTCCCACCTGGTGGGGCCCACTCCATCCCTCCCATGTCCCCCAAATACTTAAACAATTATTGCACGGCTAGGTGACGTAGAGTTGCCGATCCATGCACATGGTGGGACCCACTTGTGCTCCACAACTTGCGTATAAGGTCAACATGGCCATCTAGTGGGAACTGAAGTCGTAGCATTTCCAACCAATTGGAAAGAGAAAAGGTTTTATACTCCGCCAGATTGGGATAGATGATACACAGGCACTTATACATGGCATAATATTTAAATTAAACTGTCCAAACTATGGTTCGCATTTCAGATTTATCGTGGACCAAAAATTACGCCTATTTCATGACCTGACCACCTGATTAGTGGGCATTCATTGGACGGTTAAAAATTAAAAAAATCCAATGGTGATGTGTCCACGAATCAGTGGTTCAGACCGTTCAACCGATCTGTTTCCGGGACTGTGACTTACCAACAGTGGGTCCCACAGTTCAGTCGGTTTAACTTGAGTTCATGATGCCACGTGTACAATTTCCGAGTGCCTGCATATCAAGCGTAATGCGGCGCCGGAGTACCATGCAACTACCCAGAGCGATCTCCAAATCCCCTCCACCGTACACATGGCAGAGCAGAAGTTGGATCGGGACCGTTCACCGAGTGGACCCCACCATTGATGGAATATTGTTAAAAGCGTACTACAGATCGGATGAATTATGCGCATGCAGATAGTGGCCTTCAAATGGACTGTTGACAGTATGTGGCTTTTGTGCAGTGTCCACTTGGAAGATGGTCTGATCCACCGTCTCACCTGCCATGTGTACGGTGGAGGGTTCTCTATCTGGCACGGATTACCTGCAACGCTGCCTGCGGCCAAAAGCTAAGTGAGGCCCACCATTATGTTTGTGAGAAATCCACCCCATCCATCCATCTTTTCCAGATCATAGTAGGATAGTGGGCTGCACTACTGGAAAAAATGGGTAGGGAAATGCCTACCGTTGAAACCTCCCTGGGTCCATACTGATGTTTATATGCCATCCAAACCATTCATAAGGAATGTCCAAACCATTCATAAGGTCATTCCTACTGGAATGATCTGAAAACACAAACATATTAGCCTGATCCAAAACTTCTGTGCCCCAAGAATGTTCCAACTGTGGACGTTCAGTCCTCACTGTTTCTGTCGTGTGGCCCACTTGAGTTTTGGGTTTGTCTCATTTTTGGGTTTAAATCTTAACTTGATCAGGAAAAACAGATGAACGGAGTGGATTTCTCACAAACATCAACCTGGCCCCACCTAGCTTATAGCCGTAGGAACTTCATGCGATGCCATGCAGCAGTCAATCCGCGTTCCTCACCACCGTATTATAATGGCCCGGGCAGTATTATGTGACTTTTTCGTAATTCAAATTCGACCGTTGACGTGAATCACTTGAATTGACATGGAGATGGCCCACCACATCCATCACATTCATACCTTGCAATTGCCTGTCCAAGGCTGGCATGAATAGCCTCTTACCAAACAAACACAAAATCTCCTTTGATACGCACTTATGGTATTTTAATTAGAGCTTGTGTCGACCTCAAGGGAAATGATCACATGCAACGTTGTATGTTAGCATGCATCTTTTTTATTCTACACCTATGTATCACTTCAATGAAAAATCTGAGCCGTGGAAAGGGAGCATCATACCATTAAGATCATGTGGAGTGGAAGCTGGAAGAATCCATTCATTAAGTGGGCCACACATGTATTGAGTCTGACCATTGGCTGTATATTAATTCCAACGGTTTAGCCTGCCCTATGAATGTACCATAGAAACGTTGCATGTTAACATACAATCATGTATATGACCATTCATCCTCCCTCAATCCAACGAGAAACGCTTACGTGGTGACGTGGCACAGTTGTGCAACATTCAAGCTACTCATAAGGTGTGGCCCGCAGGAACCTGCCCTGCCTTAAAGTACAGGCTAGTCTACTGATCAACCAGGCCACATGTGTACAAGAATATTAGATGGCTGGAGAAGAAAGTGACAATCAATCTATATTCAACGTACATTGTGGCCCACCTTTATTATTATTATTATTTTTTTTAAGTCATGCAATGCACCGACTGGTAGTGTAAGCGGCATAGATTTTCACCCCTATTTCCCTTGTTGAAACTCAGCATAGTCCACCAACGAGGCAAGTACCCAAACCCTAGCAGCATTACAGGCTAGTCTACTGATCAGCCAGGCCACATGCATGTGTATAAGAGTATTAGATGGCTGGAGAAGAAAGTGACAATCAATCTATATTCAACTTAAATTGTGGCCCACCTAGTAATCAACCATGGGAGCGAATAAGATGTTACCCTAGTAACACCTTAGTGGCTGTTACCCATACCGTGTGGGGCCCATCTTGATGTAATTTTTATATATCTATGCTGTCTATCTGTTTTCTCATATCATTTTAGGATATGATCCAAACCCTTAAGAAGATCCAAATCTCAGGTGGACCATACCACTCGAAACAGTGATTAATAACCATTAAAAACGTTTTGTGGGCCACAAAAGTTTTGGATCAATCTGATATTTATATTTTCCCTTCATCAAGACCTTATTAACATTTTCAAGATCTTGGATTACAAATAAACATTACCAAAATCTTACAATGGGCTCTTTGGAATTTTTAATGGTGGGGCACTCAATCACACTGTTTCCAGTGGTATGGTCCACTTGAGATTTGGATCTGTATAAGTTTTGGCACCTTATCCAAAAATGGGATGTATAAACGGATGGACGGAGTGGATATACAAAATATCATCCATAGTGGCCATACGGTAGGGGTAACACCCACTAAGCTGTTCCCGGGGTAACACCTAATTCGCGCCCATCAACCATCGAGAGCCTTTTTTATTTTTTCAATTCCTTCGTGTTAGTAGCTTGCTTCCACGAATGAGGAGTTACCACATTAAAAGTTTTTCCTGACTATGATAAGTATGTGATATTCACTTCATACATATACTATTTTAACTTAATACCGGAAAAATATAGAAATGAATTACGGTTGATAATTATTAATAACATCCTTTACTTTTTTTCTTTGCGTATCAGATTTTAAATTGTGGTGTAAATTATCAAGTGGACCACAAGTTATTGTCCAACCAGTGGATAGGATTTAACATTTGACATTTTTGTGTGAAATTTGACACTTTCATATGATGGCCCCACGTCATGAAGATCAGCTATTGTAAAAAATAACATGTTCTACTCAACAGGTGCGCCACATCACTGATGTAATAAGAGAATACAGGTGTGGTCCACCTATTGAGTGGATCAAGCTAGTTTTTGCATGAGATGACCAACCTTGATTTTGCTCATAGTAAGATTTTCGGAACAGGGTCCAACCGGTTAGACATGAGCATCTCTGGTTAGTAAGGTAAAATGTAAAAATCTAGATAGATGGGATGATCTGATCCATTCATAAGTTGGACCTCCTTTTGTAGTCGTCCATTTTTACGAATGGGATGGTTAGGTTTTTCTGAGAGAAGTAATTCTCTAGAACTTAAGGAATTCATGATGGAGCCCAACAAAATAAATGGGCTTTGTCAACCCCATTGCCATAAATGATCTTGTAGGCCATCCATCTTGTAGGCCATCCATGCTGTGACTAGAATTGTTTGGTTGGTCTGATCTTTAGATGGTAGCCCATGAATTATGTTATAGACTTGATATGCGGTCCAGATTCGTGTCTATCCATGTGCCCCAAGCATTTAAGAGCATAAAGGATGCAGAAGCTAGGTGGGGCCCACCTGATGTTTATGAGAAATCCACCCTGTCCATCCGCTTTTCCAGCTCATGTTAGGGCATGATCCCAAAAATGAGACAGATCCAAAATTCAATTGGGCCACACGACAAGAAAAAGTGGGGAGGGAAATGCTTACTGTTGAAACCTTCCCATGGTCTACCCTGAGGTTTAGATGCCATCCAAACCTTCATAAGGTCATTCTCACTGGGATGATGATCTGCAACTACAAAAATATTGGACTGATCCAAAATTTCTGTGGCCCAAGAATGTTTTAACGGTGGACGTTCAATCCCCACTGTTTCCTATCGTGTGGCCCACTTGATCTTTGGCTCTACCTTATTTCTTAGCTCATGTCCTAATATGATCTGGAAAAACGTAAGGACAGGGTGGATGTATCAAAAACATCACGGTGGACCCCACCTAGCTTCTGACCATACCGTCGGGGGCCGCAGGCAATCCGCGTCCGAGCATAAAACTCATTTTAATAAACTTTTGGGTTCCGAGGAAAATGAAAGAGGCCGTGAAACAAAAGCGAGGGTGGTCACGTCACTGCACAAGCATAATGCAGTTGACTCGCGAGGTGAGATTGAATTGGTGATTCGCAGAGAATACCCTGATTTAGCACATACATGAGAGATCCAGACCGTTCATCATATGGATATTTCCATGTAAATGAAGATAACATGAACAAACCGTCAGGTTTGTCTATAGGAGAATGTTCGAATGGGTGGTCCAAAATAAAATGACTATATTAAACGTACACGTCTGCACCAACTGATGTGGGCATTTTCACTGTGGGCTCCATTTGACAAATGGCTGGGATCTCTCACACGAGTGCAAGCCATGAATAGCCCCCAATCTCTCCGCAAATACCCTTACTACATGTCTCCCTCTCACGTGTGAAAGCGAGAGGGTATCTAATACCCGTAAAGTCAAAAAAGCCAAACGTAACAGTTGACCAGCTTTGTTTGAGACCGTTGAATTCTAAGGACTGATCAAATAAATATCTAATCTGGTCTGGCCCACCACCAGATCAACACACCGTCATGGCGATAGAGACATGACATGAACAAGAGCCATGCCAACTGCACTTGCTATTCACACGTGTGCAGATGTGCAAACACGTGTGCAAGATCCAGCCGTCTATATGAGGGGCCCCATTATTTATGCACAATAGATGTTTTCTCATCAGGTGGACCACACTTCCACAAAAAATGGAAGGTTGAAAGTAATCTTCCATTGCTACATATGTGGTTTAGCCGAATCTTACATGACCATAAAACGAGGGGTCCACCAGATGAACGGCTTAGATTTCATACACGTGAACCGAATCAGCATGCACGAGCGACTCGCACCCTGCAAAGTGCACGCGCGCGATGTAGGGAAGAAAGTGGGTGACTGCGGTCACGGAGAAGACGAGATCCTAACTCCGTGAGCACGTGCACTAAGGAAGCGATGGGACTGTCCGTGACACGTGTACCATTTTTAAGCCATTTATCAGGTAGGAAAGGGTTCTATACACGTGGACACTCTGATAGGTCATCCAGTCCGTTGATCATATGCGGCCCACCGTGCTAAGCAGTGTTACCGGATCAAAATGGCACGCCTACGTGGCTCGTCTTAAATGGACCAGGCTTAAAAAAATTCGCAGTAACAGAACAATCCCATCCATCCATTTTCTCTCATCATCCCTGAATCGAGATTCTTTACTCCTTTTGCTTTAGATGGTCCATTTTCTCTCATCATCCCACGACTATCAAGCTGGACCTTTATGAGTAAGGCCGAAACTCCTAATTCTGACCAGTGGGGCCTAGGGAATTCTGGTAGGATGATCCGAGCCATTCTTCTGTTGATTCTCACCTTCAAGGGAGCGGATTAGGTACAGCCTAACTGTGGGGCCCACCTTGATATATTGCCAACCTTACCTACAGTAATGTTTATTTGCCATCCAACCTGTTGATAAGGTCACACAAGTATATATGAATGTAAAAGACACAAATATCAGGTGGATCCGACGCTTTAATGGCCAACAAGAAGGTTTTAATAGCCAATCACCACTTTTTGCTTGCCGTACGGTGGACGCTGCCTGGGATGCTAGGTGGGGCCCACCATGATGTTTGTGAGAAATCTATCCCGTCCATCCGTTTTTCAAGATCATATTAGGACATTCTACCAAAATTGAGGCGGACCCAAAACTCGAATGTGCCATACAAGAGGAAACAGTGGGGATTCGGTGACCAACATTGAAATATTCAAGCAGCCACAAAAGTTCCCTATCAGGCTAAATTATTTAGTGATTTCATTCGAGTGGGAATGACCTTATAAACAGTTTGGATGGCATATAAACATCAAGGTGGAGCCCACAAAGGTTTCAATGGTAGATAACTCTTTTCCAGGTTTTCCCTCTCATATGGCTCACTTGAGTTTTGGATCTGAGTCGAATGTCCTAAAATGATCATACAAAACAGATGGACGGTGTGGATTTCTCACAAATATCATGGTGGCCCACCTAGCATCCCATCGGAGAAACTTAAAATGATCATACAAACCAGATGGACGGTGTGGATTTCTCACAAATATCATGGTGGCCCCACCTAGCATACTATCGGAGAAACATCCTGCGAAAGCATCCTTTTGCAGGAAACCCGCGTCCAGTATGGTCCACCTAAGATTTGGATCTGCTACATTTTTGGGCTCATGCATTAAAACAAGCCAGCAAAATGGATGGACGACATGGATATGCAATAAATACATCAAGGTGGGCCCATGGTTAGGATCGCACGGTGTTGGATGAGGCCAGGGTCTCACCTATAATCTGCTCTCTACTACCAAGGAGAATGCTCAACATATCTATGAAGTGGACACTCGATAAAATGCATAAAAAGAGTTGCGTTATGCATGCTATCCATGATAGTGAAGGGGGAGTATGATTTTCCTTATTTTATCTATAGAATCGAGAAAAATAAAGATAATTAATAGTAAAAAAATAAATTAAACTAAATAAAATATAATAAAAAAATTAATGTTAAATTAGGATTTTTCAAATTAGTGGGTCCGTACACCGAATCACCAGAGATTGGGGTTTACCAAATAATGCATGTGAGCACTGAATCATGGAGCAATGCCTTATGAGGAGTTAAATTTCCTAAATACCCCTCATTTTACTTTTTCCTGTAAAAAGTGGTGCATCATGAACTGTTGGGGCACATGGGGTTTATCTTTGGCATCCAACCCGTCTAACAAATGCCCCACTTTCCTATAAAAAGTGGTGCATCATGACTGTGGGGCCCACCTTGATATATGCATTGTATAGCTGTGTTGTCCATTCATTTTGCCCGGTTACTTTAAGGCATCGTCCCAAAAATGAAGCAAGTAGGCTTCGTGGTAAACTCACAGGAGTTTCAACATTAAGGTCATGGGTTGAAGTACCCATTGTGTTGTGTGAGGGTGTGCACAGAGGTATATATATAAAAATAAATTTAAAAAAAGGTACAAATCTCAGCTGAGCCACACCTCAGGAAAATGGGGCATTGAAAGTCTACCGTTAAACTACCTAGGGTCTACTATTATAGCCTTTTTTGTCCCCCAATAAGCTTTCAATGGTGGGAGTTCAATTCCTATTGTGTGGTCCAGCTGAGATTTGTATCTGCTTCATTTTTGGAACCATGCCCTAAAATTAGCTAGAAAAACGAATGTGTGCATATACAATGCATACATCAAGGTGGGCACCACGGTCGGGGTCACACCCACCTGGCTCAATTGTGGGTCGCAATTGATCAATATTTGCCTGCCAAAAATCGGCTAATACAGTTTTGATGACCCAGACCATAAACACTAACATGCATAACTCAAAACTAGAGTTGTACGTTGTGAGCTAAACCAAATTGAGCTGGGCCTAACTCAACTCGGCTGGACCAGCAAACAATCATTGCTTGTGCTCGGCTTGACCTTCAAGCTAGAATGGCATACTCACCTTGGTTCGGTCGAGCTTTCGAGCCAAATTCAAGCCTGGAGTTCAAAATTTAAGCCTAAAGGCAACTACAAGCCCATTAACATTATAGATTGCTATTCCTCTTACTTTTATATAAACAATTTTTCTTCTCATTCATTTGCTCTCTTCTAATCAAATCAAACTCAAACCAAGTCAACATGAATCGAGGTTCAAGTCTTGCTGAACCGAGCCAAGGTCAGCTCAATCTTGGCTGGAAAAAACATGACTCGACTCGTGTACAGCTCTACTCAGAACTGTCCAAATTCGTTTGTAGCCCATCTGGTTGACAAGGTTGTTTTTATAGCTTAGAACCCATGTGTGGGGTTCATATGTTAAAGGGACTGGATGTTACACACATACCACATGGACCCCACAATTCTAGACATCACTGCATTTTATTGAATAAATAAATAAATTGAGTGCACTTTGGTACATTCTCCTCATAAGAAGCGTCTACTAGCAATTTTGATTCCTGCACTGCAGGAATTCTTTGGTAAGAATTTTTCCGTAAAAGCACCTAATAATACCATATTTCGTCCACATGCAACGTATATCAAATGTGCCACAAGATCATCCCCACGTTCAGGTACCCCACATCTGTTGACCAATCTTAAAGTACACAGCATATCTCTCTCTCTCTCTCTCTCTCTCTCTCTCTTTCTCTCTCTCCAATATTTCATAGTCCATAGATGAACTGCTAGGATTTTTTTAATCCACTGTGGGGTAGATCAGATCAATGGTCGGGATCACCGAACCATGGACCCTATTTCAGATGCTTCAGTTAATTATAACGAAATGGAATTTGCCAAAATGGAATAAGGTTATTACTGCCATTGTTTGCAATTACTGCCCCAGACAATTTCCTCCTTGATCACTAGCATTTCAATTGTACACAAGACAACAGTCTAGTGTATTCCGTACCATTGATCAGGTGGGCCACCACAACGTCAAGTCATGTCCCTGAAAATCAAGAGCCATCAAACTAGCTCGTCTTCATTTGAATAGCAACCAAGAACAATAATTGTTGCAGGACAGGTTGTACTCATGAATGCCCGGTGGGGCCGCCGCCTTCCGGCCAGATGCAGGAACCTTCTTGCAAAATGACAATATCTTCTCCGAGCTGGTAGAGTGCCGAGTGGGCCATTGATGTCTGGTCCAAGAAAATATTATTGAGGATTTCCGTCCAAATGAGGCGTAAGCCATCACATTCGCGACATGTCGAACACATTGTTTAAGTGATCAGTTAAAGCTCACTAATGAGGGAATTCGACAACGATCTAATGGTCCAGATCGTTCAATTCTCATTAAATGAATCAAGAAAGCAGCATGGAATGCAATCAAATCGAATCTGAAAGCGACCCCATCTCAATCAAAATGCGAGAATGGAACCCGATCGGACTTCATAGCAGTAATCAGTAACAGCACAATAATCCGATGGCTCAGGATGTCTAGCTTTAAATAATCAATAAATAAATAAACCATCTCAACCAAAATGCAATAACAAAACCAGATTGAAATTCATCTAAAACACAATCTATAATAATCAAGCACCAAACAAGTATAACATTTTTCTTAAGACTATAGAAGAGAAGAATGCAAATGAAGGGAGACATAACACTACATGACACCACCATGAGAAAATGTCACATCCAACCGGTTGGACCATAAGTTACTGTCCACCTAGCCGATAAGTTCGAACCATCTATGTCTGTGAAATCCAACCCATCCAATAGGCTGGACCCAACCTCATAAGGTGGGCCGCACCATAGTATACCCATCGAGATAAAAAAGAAATATGGATGTGGCCCACCTAATGGGTGAATCAGGCTGATTTTTGCTTATAGGATGATCCTCGTGGTGGGGTCAACCTTCTCGACAGGTTGGACATCACACAAACATGATAGGATGAAAAGTCTCCGCAGTTTGGATGGTAAATTAGCTGTCCAACCAGTTGGATGTGAACATTTCTCCAACAGTATAATACAACTATAACCCAATTTGAAAGTTCTTAGACACTGAAAGTTTCTATAAGCATTTCAAAGCAGGACAGAATCAAAATCTCTGCATTGCTCTATCTGATTCTGCACCCTGCCTCGAATGCAAAACCCTAGAAATCCTTAAAAAAAAAAAAAAAAAAAAACCTTAAAACCCTTCCATAATATCATCTTTCTGACTGGAATTTCGAAATGAAGTTCTTAACTTGAACGGTTTGTAAAGAAAGAACTAATTGCAGGCAGCAGATCACCTGATCACAGCAATAACCATTGTCAAAATGTACACCCCCACCAAGAGAGATGATCGGCGGCATCCAGATCATGTGCTCGATTCCATCTTTCAGAAGTACCAAATTGAGTTGTCCTGCCTCGGCAGATGATCAGCTCCTTTCGGTGCAGGGTCCGCGAAATCGATGGACGGCACATTGTTGAAAGTGGGTTCGAATTTGAAGTGAGCAGGGATGTCGCTGGAGTCGCTGTCGAACTGTTGATCAAACATCTTGCACTGATCGAATTGGATTTCGTCTCTCAGGAAATGAGGATTGTTGATGCAGCCATTGTTTTCTTCGAAGATGGTCCCACCCGCATCGACTCCTTGACGGAAAATGCAGTCGTTCATTTGAATTTTCTGCGGCTGGAGCGGATTTTGATGGTCCTTGAGCCCATGAGCCGTCAAGTTCTTGCTTGGCTGGAGATTGCTGTCATAGAATGACATAAGGTCATTGATCGATTTCTGTCCATCCGACGGGATACCCAAGCCAGAGATATTAACAGAAGGCGGATTTGTCGGCATCATCGGCTTAGGCTGGCCAAAGGGCAGAGAGAAAATGGGCTGTTTGTCTGCGTTGATCTGGTAGGCCGTCATTCCAATGCCCGGTGAGTAAGTGGACCGGAAAGCACACTTGGCTTGATGGTTGTTCCTTGAGTTCACATCCAAGAATCCGAGCCGGACATCATGGTAAGGGCACTGAATATTCTCGCAAGTATAGATGCGGCGGTCCATCAGCAGATCAGGCTCGCTAGGCATCTTCCTCTTCTGGATGAAATCTGTACTGCTGTATTCTTCCTTGATCAGAGGCTGGCCCAGAAGCCTATCTTTCGTCATTCCGATCCCCATCCCCATATTGAAGAGATCAATGTCGCGAGGCTTGTATTCAGGTGCATCCATGGTCGAATCGTCATCAACGCCTTCGACATCATACTCATTGCTACTGGTGAAGGAGAAGGTTCCGTTGCTGATGACAGAGGATGGAGGTGGGCACGTATCCGGGTTGAGCTTGCGGCACAGCACTTCCTCTTGGTTGATGACGGCCAACCAAGTCGCGCTCTCCTTTGCCGTCATCTTATCTTGCAGGCACTTCGACTGCCTCACCAGCCGCCGTATCTTTGCAATGTCAGGCGACATGTGTTTGATCACAGCCGTGAGAACGCTCACCTTCCATGCCTTTTTCAGATCATGGGGCTTTTTGTATGGCGGTGGCCCTTGATCTTTCGGCAGGCACAATTCGGGCCACCACTCTTCATTGCCTGTGGGCCACCACGGCGGGGCGATCCCCTTCTCCAATGGGAACCTCCTCTGAGGTGGATCACAGTGCTGCATTAGAGCTGACAGAAGCGAGCCCAGCGTTGTGTCTTGCAGCTCTTGCAGGGTGTGAGGAGTAGCAACTGCTGAGTTAATATCATCATTTTGGCCTGGGATGGCATGATCCGCCTGGTACTTTGAGATCGCTGCTGGCCCATTTCGGTCAAACTTCACCTTTTCCTTCCACCACCCACGGAGATTGTCCGAAGCCCCGCTCACTGGCTTCCCCTTCTCCGGGATGATCCCATACACAAATCCCTGCGCTTTGCACACCTCCATCATCTTCAACATGTATTTCAGTATCCCGTCCTGGGCCCGGGACATCTTCTTCCGCCGTGCCTGTTCTTGAGACTGCTTCTGCTTGGCAATATCGCTGGGATCCTTTCCTTTGTTCTGTTCCTTGAGGCGTCGCAGCCGCAACCGATCTCTCCACATTCTCCTCTCCAATTCATCTACATCCATCTCATCTTCTTCGCTATAGTCATCGTCTTGTAAGATTTCAGCTTCATTCTCTGGCAAGATATCACCCTCAGTAGGAGGGAATGGCATGAATTCCATGTTTCCAATTTCTTCAAACATCGATAACATCCTTCCGAAATTTAAATCACTTCTGCCCTTTTTCACTCGTCCAATCACAAAATCCTACCCTCAGATTTCTCCCATACAATGAGAACCTGCCTGTTTTGGATATGACAGAGAATTCATACAAGATCTCAGTTCCTCCTGCAAACAGATACCAACTTCTTTCAAATGAAGTCCATATGTAAAGTAAAAAACTAATAAATCTATTTTCACCTATACCATGAGAAAAGAAACATTGATACTCTGGCTATGGCAAAGTAGCCTGCCACTACAAAATTGTAAACATGGCGTCCTCGTAACTAAAATCAATCCTTCCAAATCATGGGCCTTAAATTTGGATGGATCACAAAACAATAGAGACACTAATTCAATTTTCTAACTGAACGAACGATTTTGAGAATTAATGGACCATTGAAATGAAAAATGTTTCACTGTATGAATTCAACCAATAAATGTCCATTAATCTGCGTTTGAAATCGCCCATCAAGCTGAATTTTGGGTGACCACCTATATAGAGTTGGTCCCACAATTTGGAGAGATTATTTTGAGAAACACATACAGCTTCGAGTGCCTGCACATCATCCATCACACTTTGCCAGAGTATCAAAAGACTCCCCTTGAATCATACAAATTGTCATAAGAGAAAAAATATTTTTCCCCATCCAGATAAATATAAATCCAATGATTGATATGAAGAAGAGAAATTTATATCACAAGCAGCAATCACCTACAAAGAACATCAAACATTGATTCACATTCGAATATCATTTGAATGAATTGTCCTGGATGCATAGTTTTACTGCCAAACCAGACTAAAATTCAACAGCTATCGCAAAGGAGTTCATATCAAAAACAGGATCCATTGGAGAGTGTTGAAAATATACGAGAAAATTTTGATATTTTCCTTTTATTTCAATAACATTGCAATTGTTCTTGAAAGAAAACCATCTTCTTTTCTTCAAATAAATGAATCTGAAGTGGATGACAAGGATCTCGGCATCCATCAAAGAGAACTAAATGTTAAGAAAGTTCACATCAGCAGAGAAGAAATTCATAAAATATAAATTTAAAAAAAAAAAAGAAGAAGAAGAAGACAGGATAAAAATGATGTATTGCTACTCACACGTGCATCATAAGCAACAAGGATTCATATGCATGTGGGTCCCACCTCATGACGATCCAAATCGTCCATATGATAGGCCTGAAGATGGATGGGGGTGCGAAGAATCCCTCCCAATAGATGATCCCAAGGGAGGGGTTTAGCCCATCTAATGTGAACCACTATTACTACCTGCCTGTATTCAAATGACCAATAATGGATGCGGAGGGAATGAGCCACCCAATGAAGGGGTCCACCAGATCGATGGCTCAGGCAACCAGGAGGTGGGACCCCACTGGACCATTGATGGATCCAAAAATGATATGTGCTCCTCATGCATGCACAATTAGCAACACATAAAAGGATGCAGGTAATGATCCAAATCATCCATAAGATGGGCTCTAGGATGGACGGGGGATACCCGGAATATCTCCGGACAAAGGATCTCAAGCGACAGATTTAGCCCCATTTGAAATTGGTCCATTAGATGTAACCGCCCAAGTTCATCATAAGGCTAGGATCATCTGAGAAAGGAAATACATGGCATGAGATGGGGCCCACCAGACCAGTGGCTTAGGCAACCGACCATCGCTGGGTCCAACAAACCACATATCTCGATCCAAGCATCATATGCAAATCACAAACAGCAGAGCATAAAATACAGAAAAGGAAATGGCATTGAACATCATCCAAATTCCTATCACCAGCAGAAACAAATTTACAGAACAAAAGCAATCCTTCCAGAATATTTGATTCCGCATCCAATCTAAGGTTGCATTCCAGCATAGATTAGACCAGATCCACCCAAAAAGAATCAAAGAAGAAAAGGGAAGGAAGCTCTTTTAAAAAGAAAGAAAGAAAGAAAAGGAAAACAAATCAATCTCAGAAAACCGTTTTTTACATCCATAAAAAAAAAAAACTGCTTTTGCCTGGAAAACTACAGATCTCAAAAGATAAAAAGATGAACGAAAGGAAAGAACCTTTTCCTTTTCATACATGTAAAAGACAAATCAATCTCAGAAAACCGTTTTTTACCATCTATTAAAAAAACAGTTTTTGCCGGGAAAACTACAGAACTCAAAGATACAATGAATTTCCACTAGATTTCCATCCATTCAGTGCCAGGTTCCGCCCCTTACAGCCCGGAAAAAGGGGATTTTTAAGCAGGAAAAGAAGCTGAAAGACGATTTAAAAAACCACATCCTTCATCTTTCCGGCGAAACTGTGTCAGATTTCCGACCAGAGACGTCCGTAAAACCGGAAAAAGGACCACATTCTGACAGTCGACCGTTCCTATCCAAAATCTAAAATTTCCGAAACGGTACGACCTCCGACACGTAACATATAAGAAAATCTTCGGAAGTCGGATCTGTACTGAGGATGACGAGAAGACGCTCCAGCCATGGTGCCCATGGATGACACGTGTCGCCGAAACGTAACGTTTCGGACACCGAGACGTCGGGAAGAAAAACGGGATCCGAGAGAAACGACCGCCTCAGAACAAAAACGTGCAATTTCTATAAAAAGAAAAAGGAGTTGCAGGAAAGAAAAATGATGAAAGAGGAAAAGAAGCAATCGAAATCGGAAAAAAAAAATAATTAGAAAAAATGCTGAAACGGGAAAAATGGAAATCGAGTTTTAGAGATAGAAAATAACAAGAAATAAATAAATAAATAAAAAGAAATAAATAAATAAATAAAGCTGGAAAAACAGAGAGAATTCGAACTTGCGTTTGTAAGCTTCATCTTCAACCGATCTTCAAAAACAGAGAGAAAGAAAGATCAAATGAAAAAGAAATTAGAAAAATAATTTTAAGATCGAACAGACATACGATAACATATCGGCTATAGAAAATTTTAAAAATTAAAAAAAAAAAAACAAAAATTACAAGAAAAAGCTTTCATTTCCTTCGATCTCTACGATAGAGAGAGAGAGAGAGAGAGAAAGATCAAACGTAGAAGAATTCATAAAGTCATTAAAATTTAAATAAATAAATAAATAAAAAGCAGATCGAGTTACAGAGATCAAACATGCACAGTACAACATATCAGACACAGAAAAATCGCAAAAAAAAAAAAAAAATCAACAAAATAAGCAAAAAAAATTACAATAAAAAGCCTATAGAATCTCAACACACGCCTTACTTAGATTTTCATATTCACTTCTTCAATCTCTACAACATTAGAAATTCAAGAAAAAGGAAAAAAAATAGCAGAAAAGAAGCTTCTAGAAAGACAGAGAGATGATGATGATGATGATGATGATGATGATGATGATGATGGAAAGAATCTGAAAATATCAAGAAAAGAAAAGCAGCTTTGAAAAACTCATATACTCGACCTTTTGCAGGTTTTCATCTCCGCCATCAGAGCTCTGCTCTCCGAAGCTCTGCTGCAGAGAGAGAGAGAGGGAGAAAGCAGACGAGCGAGAGCGAGAGCGAGAGAGAGCCGAGAAAAAGAGCAAAAAGATGAGGAGAGAGAGAGGAAGAGACAGAGAGAGAGGGTGGGGTCCCTCTCCTTCTTCTACAGTGCGTCAAAAAGCGTCGACAGGGAGAGAGTAAATAAAGATTTTTTTAATTGTGGTTAGCTTAAGTTAACCCATGGTTAATTCCTATTTACAGATAACACACCTCACCATGTCTCCTCGCGCGCGTTCCTTTTCCACCACCCTCTCATTCTTACACGTGTAGCATTCTCACATGTGCCTCAATTCAAGATCGTTCATTCGTCGGGACCCACTCCTCCATGACTTGGGTTGCTAATAACAAGTGAAGAAAAGGTCTAACGTCCAAGCAGGTAGACCAAAATCTACTGTCCACTCAACAAATGATTTCCAACCTTCAAACAGGTAGGTCCTACCATAGAAAGTAATATCTAACCATTGATAAATGATAAAATACAAGTGAGGCCCACTCTGTCTGTCCTTCCATTGAAAGCAATATCTAACCATTGATAAATAATAAAATACTAAGTGGGTTCCACCCCATGAATTGATGTAGCTACTGTCTGCATAAGGGGATTCTTGTGATGTCTGACAACCTACTCGGCAGATTGGATGTCACCATACACATGAAAGGTTGAAGGTCATCCGGTCAATGTTAGTAGTTGTGGTCCAACCTGTTGAACTTGAGAAATTCCAATGGAAAGCTAACTTTCACCTACAACACTTCATTTTATGCTAATCCATTGGTTGTGAAGACATCCTAGCCGTGAAAAAGGTGGGCTTCGCTGTAAAGACCACCTGGTTGAAAATTAGATAAGCCCACTTATTAGGTGGGCCACACCTGAACTTTGAGTTAGACCATCAGTTACCCATCGATTTGGATGGTGCACCCTATGCAGGTGATCTTAATGGTGAGGCCCACATTTTGAACGGCTAGGATGAACATTTCTATAATAGTGATCGTGGTATGGGAATTGGGTGGTCCCTTATCAGTTAAAAGAGATGGATGGTTGAAAAGAATTGGCCATTGCAGAAATCGAATGGATAGTTATGGCCCATCTAAGGATTGAACGGCTGAAATTTGTTACAGGTAATCTACAACGTTGATTTCTCAGGTTGATTGGTTTTGATCTCCTTCAAGCATGCCAATTCCGCACGTGTAACCGTAAAATATAAGACAAGCACAGTCGCGCGTGCGTCTTCGCGTTTCTCCACAGCAGGAGCCGCAACAGCGTCTGAACCGCGGGCGAACGTGCGGAAGCGGAACCCAACCTGAAGAACCTGGCTTCCCAGGAAGGGTTCATTTACAAAAAGGGTAGAAGAACTACGAAAGTGCCATTGACTAGCCATTTCTAGTTCGACCGACCAAAATGAAAATGGTTGTGAGTCGGGTGCCATTTGGTAAACGGTACCAAACATGTAAAGCCCTTAATATGTGCATTTTGTAATGGATCCTTACCACCCAATTAATGGACCACCTTCTTGATGGGCCATATCCCTGAAATCATATCCATTGGATTTTGTAACTTTCTGGTCCATCAACTGTAATCAAATGGTCATATCAACCAATCATCCATAAAAGCCCATGGACAGGAGGCTGGAAGCCTCCATTTTCTTTAGTTCTTTTTACCATAAAACATCTATATAATGGCCTATTAGTTGATCGGTCCAGATTTGTCGATGGGTTTATGAATGCTTTGAGTGTTAAGGCCAATACCATTTATTAAGATATAGCGCCATGATTTAAATCTCCTTTCTCTTATTCTAAAAGGAGGACTAGTGTGTTTTCCATTGACTATCTTGATTTGGATATTCCATTTAGGTTAAATTGAGGCCTTTTTTTTTTTGTATAAGCGTGAACCCGTGCGAACTTTAAAAGTAAGAGTAAAAATTTATTTTTGATTTTCTTAGAGGCTTATTAAAATTTATTTTTGATTTTCTTAGAGGCTTATTAGAATGCTAATTTTAGAAAAAGAGGTTGTCGGTGAAATTTTAATAGCCATTGAATCTTGATTTGCAATCTATGATAATAAGATGAAAGGGTTGGGATGAATTAAAGCACCATGACAAGAACATATGAATTACAAGGTAAAATTAGTAGAGGACATTGACATATCAAAATTAGCTTAAAAATGTTTTGAGTCGCAAGTTTAATGAGGGACTAGTGTCGTTATTTTAATTTTCCTTCTCTTATTCTAAAATGGGGACTAGTGTTTCCTATTAATAATCTTGATTTGGATATTCTATTTAGGTTAAATTGACACGTTTTTTAGGGATTGGTGTGAACCTGATCGTGCGAATCTTTACAAGTAGGTATAAAAATCTATTTTTCCCGTTATCTAGGAGGTTTATTAGAATGCTAATTTTAGAAAAGTGGGTTGCCGATGAAATTCTAATAGTCGTTGAAATTTTAGAAAAGTGGGTCTACGATAGGATATAAGGGATGGGATGAATTAGTGTACCAAGACAAGAACATCAAAATGATAAAGTAGAATTAATAGAGGATATCGACATATCACAATTAGCTTAAGAATTAGATTGCGAGAATATTTCAATCAAGAGCAAACCCTAATTCTTCATGAATGTTTTGAGTCATAACTTTAATATTATTTACTAAGATATGATGCCATGATTTAAATCTCCCTTCTCTTTTTCTAAAATGAGGACTAGTGTTTTCTATTAAGGATCTTGATTTGGATGTTCCATTTAGGTTAAATTGACATATTCTTTAGGGACTGGTGTGAATCAGATCGTGCGAATCTTTACAAGTAGGCGTGAAAAATCTATCTTTTAGCTTTTTTAGAGGTTGATTAGAATCTTAATTTTAGAAAAAGGGTTGTCAATGAAATTCTGATAGTTGTTAGATCTTGATCTGTGATTTGCAGTAAGAGAAAAGGATTGGGATGAATTAGAGTACCAAGATAAGAACAGTTAAATGATAAAGTAGAATTAATATAAAGGATATTACCATGTTAAATTTAGCTTAGGAATTGAATTGTGAGAAAATTCCAATCAGGAGCAAACCCTAATTCTTTGTTCAACTATTTTTTATTAAAATTTCTTTATCCAAGTGTAAATATTGGTCAATAATTAATGTAATTGACGAAAAGGCTAAGAGAATTAGAACATCAAAGAAAGAATCAGAAGCATTAATCATTCATCTTAACATTTATTTCTTTAGCAATTGAATTGCATCCGTTGTTTCTGACTCGTTGGTCGAGCAAGTATAGATACATACCCTCTAGGGAGATTGACCTGAGTTCGAAATCTCTTGGAGCATTCTTGTATAAGTTCCTTACCTACCCCTTTAGGGGGAATGACTTGAGTTCGAGTTCTCTTGAAGCCTTGTTGCATAAGTTCTTTATTGACTCATCTAAGAGGAATGACCTGATTTCGAGCTCTCTTGGAGCCTTCTTCTGTAAGTTCCTTACCAACCCCTTACTAATCTACAAACACGTGATATGTCACATGGCGAACATTCTAATAATGGAGAAGAAACTCAAGGCATTTTCCACAAACGTACATTGATTGACATTGTTAGTTGCGCATTAACCTCAATCGCATAACTCGCCGAATCAACAAACTACCTTGATTTTACACCATATATAAAATTTGATGTTATGGCCCACAAAATAGGCATAAATTACTTTAGGGCTCATAGGCAGGATAGGGCATTTATCATTGGCCTAGGCCCCGATAATTGATGAGGGTAGTATTATGATTGAATATAAGTCCTACTCTTAATCAATGCAATTAGGCGAAATGTCAGGATAAGTTGGAAAATCATAACAAAAATTCCCAACATTATTAATATGTTGGGTCCACATTCCATGAGCAAGGCAATAATTTATCAATGAGGTTTGCTAGAATACATCCCAACATATTAATGTAAACTTTAATTATTGAAATATGATTTTTTTTTTTTTTTTTTTTTTTTTTTAGTTACCTTGCCATTTTTACAATGGGACACACCATGAATGGAAAAATCCAAAAGAAATCCTATATCAAAATATATTAACTCTTTAATCATCTTGAGTTCAAAACGACCATCCAGATTTAAAGAAAATGACTGAAATGATCAAAGGGTTAAAATAGTCTAATCTAATGGTTTTTATTTATAGGATATCACACATCAATGACAAGGCCCATCAAATAAATAGTTTGAATCTCTAAAAGATTATTCCAATTCAAACGCCTAAAAGTCATAGCAGATCTCATAACAATATGATGGGATGTACTCTAGTTGGGCTGTAAATGGTCAGGTTCGGGGTGGGTTTAGCCAAAACCAAACCCGTTCATTTACTAAACGGGGCTAGGTCCAAATTTTAGACCCAGACCCTTTTACTAAATGGACAGATCCAGGTTAGGTCCAAGTCAACCCATCAAACCCATTTATAAATGGGTCCGGATCTAGTAGAGGGAGATCCACCCAGACCCACTTATAAATGGGACGAGTCTAATGGGTTCGGGTCTAGATCAAGTATGCAAGCATTTTACAAGACTTAAAATCGAGTCTAGACGGGTCTAAGCTGGACGGGTCCCTTGAAACATAGACCAAACCCGCCCACTTACTAAATGGGTTCGAGTTGGGTCGGGTCGGGCCTAATATAAAGGAAACCAGACCCAGGCCCGTTTAGCAACTGGGTCTGTTCTTGGACCCAAACCCGTACTATTTAACAACTGGGTTGGGTCTAAATGGGTTGGGTCCGGGTACCCCATTAGGTGCTCTGACCCATTTACAGCCCTATACTCTAACAAACCTTCCTATCACCACCGATGGAATCGTAAATAAGACGCATACTAAATAAAGGATAAATTACTCAACATGAAGTGCCCATGAATGTTGGGAAGACATCGGTAGCAGGAATGACATTTGAATTATCTATTGCACGACACGGATGCCTCAAAATGGGTGACACTTCTACCTTATCCATGTTAGGCATTTCAACCGATGGAAAACCAACAATCACAATGTATTAGTATTATGTTCATGCAACATTGTGAATATTTAGCATGTTAACATAGTTTTCATTTACATAATTATTCAACAATAGTTCTACAACTAGGTGATTCAACTGAAAACTCAGCTGATTCAACTCGGCTTGACAAAACTAAATCACTAAGGTTGTGTTTGGATACACCTTAATAAGCTACTGATTAGTTGATAGTAGCAAATCAATAACTTATATAACAAAAGTTAGTTTGATAGTATGCCACTTAAGAAGTTTTGAACACCTTAAGATGGTTTATGGACTATTAGAGTATATATCTTAAAATAGATTATGATATCTAATTAGATTAGGGTAACAAACACTTAAGCAAATAAAGATTGTTTTTCTACTTTTACTGAAGAGAAGACCTCCTCCACCATTGCGATCCAAGTGCATTCCTCCTCCAAAATGTCTCTCTCTTCCATCTCTTTCCTCCCTTTTTTACCTTCTTCCCTTCTTCCATTTCTTCCCTTTGGAATTTGTAATGGTGAAATAGTAGGAAGGAAATCTGAGATCGAAATGATGAAGATGGGAAAAAAAAAATCTTTCTTTATTCTAGAATTGGGATTAGGATTTGGGACTTCTAGGGTAAATATGTTGTTTACCAAACTTAAGCGCTGAATCGATAGAAATCGAGATCAACTACTGGAAACAAAAGTATTAGAATGAAAATGAGTTGCAATCCAAAATTGACCTAAGATATTCCCTAGTAAATATGACTCCTTGAATCTATAAGAACCAGCAAGCCACTTTGTTGGCTCGATTGACTTGACATGACTCAACCATGACACGAATTGAATCACATTTATTTGTTAAGAAGTGTCAAAAGAAATTACAACGCTTGTAGATTCCATACATATAGGATTTTGATTATTTTGGACCATGGTTTGCTGAACCAAACCAATAACATGAGAAGCCCCACTATGGATATGGGATGCACTGAAATTTTTGCACATTCAAAGATCACAACCCTTCAATCAATCGTTTACTAAAATATCTTTAAACAATAACTACAACATGGCCAGCATTCGACAAGAAACAATCCACAATCAACACACTCCCGAGCCTCTATATTATTAGGGCATCCACATCCAAGTTGGGGTTCACTTAAAAAATGGTTTTGGATCATAACCATGGTCATTGAATTGCATACAATAAAAAAAAAAATTGTATGTTGGTAAAGAGAACTATAATTTCCTTTATTATAATTTTCCTGTGGTCTGTTAGGAGTTATGGTACTTGATAGAGTGGAATGGATGGACAGGATTTCCTGATTGATTGGAATAAAGCTTAGATGTATAAGATCAAATGTCCCAATTTTCTTTTTTCTTGTAATCTAGCATGTAATCAGTTGTTTATGCTGCATTTGGGTGCATCAAATCCATTTTGTTTAATGAATTTAGTTTCAAGTAGAAACCAAAAGAAAATGAAAATGAAGTGCTTTTAAGAGGGTAGTTCGGTCATGAGAAATTAGTGAAGGGCACTTTCGTTATTTAAACATCTTCTGTAGCCATTCATAGAAAAGCAGCGAGTGCGTTGGTAAATTTTGGAAGGGAAATTTATTAAATCCCGTTTAATCGTGAGGTTTCGATTCCGGAGCCGCCGCATGGGCCGTGTCTCGCCCATGTGCGCCTTCCTCAAGTGACGATTGTACGGCATCCACGTCGGCATATGTGGGCCCCACCTCAAACTCCTCATGGTGGAGGCCACGTCGTCCTTGAGTAAAAAGGTCAGATGGCTGCGCGCTTGACAAGGAAAGCATACGGTGGAACTGGTAATACCGTAATAGTATACGTCCTTCTTTCCACGAGGGAGGCAGCAGCGTGGCATACGATCTAAACCGTCCATCTAGATCATTTAATATATATTTTGTACATCTAATCAATAGATTGCAAAGAAAATTTTAAAAAGAAGATTTTGATGGTCAATCAATATTCACCCTAAAACATGTACATGGGGTTCTCCCATGGTGCTAATTTTTAGAAATTCTCCATTCATGATGGAATACACTAGATAGATGGTCCAGATTGATATATCCTCCTGCAACGTAGAATCTGAATTAGTGAGTGTACCAACTTCCATTTCTGCCGGTTCTACCGTATCATCTTCTGGAGAGTGCACCACCTCTCTCTCTCTCTCAAAAAAAAAAAAAAAAGGAAATTTTTCTTTTTTAAAATTATACCATAACGTGCTAGAGTATAAGTGCATGCACACACGCACACGTATGCATGAATCCAATCCGTTCAATTTGTGGAAAGAAGCATGGATGTGCTGGTAACACAAAAAACTACACGAATTTATTTTATCACAACCGTCTGTTTTGGTGGACATCCAACGTATATGGTTTAATATTATTCGAAGTAATTGGACTGTTAGGATCAACGAATCGAAAATCAAAATTTTGGGTGTCACATTTCATGATGGAAACCCTAATTTAAACCGTATGGATTGAGATTAACGCATGCCAGGACAGCAACGCAGGTGCCTACATATGGTATACCATACTCCACTGGAGTATGTAGTGATTTTTTCTGTATATTTGTTTTTTATCCTGAAATTTCTCTTAAAATTAGTGCTTAAAAAATAAAAAATAAAATCGTAATGGTATATTATAATTTAATCTCTATATATTTTAATTTTTTATTTTTTAATTTGATTGAAAATAATAAATGATATTTCAGTATATTTCAATAAGAAAAATGATTTCTTCCATTTTGCTTAATATATGATTTCTGAGTTGGGTTTTGATAGGCAGATTCAATGTATCAATGCATGTATACAAAAATCAAATAATTGCAAGATCTTGCAGCTAAAAATAAATAAATAATCAATTCCATGATAAATGAATTTTTATTACAACCCGCTTTGCAGGAAAAATTACTCGACCTCCACAGATGGACGGCGTAGATTTCTTCGTGGTCTCATGTGTCTAAAATGGGACCATATAAGTCGGGCCTCAGCACGGTGTCTCACTTCCACTGCGTTGCATGCGATATTCTCCATGCAATGACTGCACCAGGGCCAAAGTGACTGAGTGCGGATTGCATGTGCCTCCGGGCAGAGAAATATACCAGTGCCCGGGGCTGTGTGGTCCCATAGAGATGTCTGTGACAAATCCACTCCGTCCATCTGTTTTTAAAGACCATAATAGGATGGGAAGCTAAAAATCAGGCAGATCCAAAACTCAAGTGGGCCACCACAAACAAAACAGTGGGAACGGAAACGTCTACCGTTGAAACCTTCCTGGAGCTGAACATGATGTTTATATGCCATCCAAACCGTTCATATGGTTATTAACACTCAGATAAACTGTGGGAACAAGTATCATCTTGATACAACACTTCTGTCACCCCAGGTGTTCAATCCCCACTGTTTCATGTGGTATGGCCCACATGAGTTTTGAATATGCCTGATTTTTTTATTCCTATCCATTGTGATCTTTAAAAACAGTTGGACGGAGTGGATTTGTTACGGACATCTCTGTGGGCCCCACACAGCCCCGGCAAAGGTATATCACATGCAATCCGCTCTCAAAGCGACTCCCACTGTTGAAAAGGTGGGCCCCGTATGGGTCAGCTTAAATAAAAAATTCGACGGCTCTAATTCAACCTTTCGGAATGTGTGGAAGCATTGCATGTGGAGTTCACCAGCAATGCATTGTAGGTGAACATTCCTCCGCTTCTACATATAAAATGATTTTTTTTCTTTTTTGAAAATTAAAAAATTAAAAAAGAAAATAAAAAATACATACATTTATGCCATTTTTTAATAAAATAATGCGTTTGGACTTGGACCCATTTTGTAAGAAACGATATCTTCTTACCCTATTTGAATATTTTATTTCGTAATTTAACTAAAATTATTTTTTATTTTTTATTTCATTTTTTAATATTTTTGTCTTTTTACTGCTCATAAAAAGACACCAGTTTTCGGTACCTGGTTGTCTCAGTAGTGCTCGGATGTGGGGCACAGCGTGAGTTGTAACCAAAGATCTAAACCGTCCATGGACGTATTCGGCGAATCTAAACCGACCGTTTTGTCTGCGAATAACACCTATGATTAGTTCTTGGAATCTAGCATCTTCATTTGCCGTGCAATGCTAGGTGCACTTTGAAACTGCACTTCCCTCATACGTGGGAAGGATGAAAGCGTGTGTGAGATCTAATCCGTTCATTATATGAACCCTACTTTGCAGATACCACGTATATGATCATCACGTGCAACCCGCATGATACTCCTGTCAGGCTGATTTTTGAGACGTAGCATCTATCCAGTGTGGATCGCCTATTGAGTGGCTCTGATCTCTCACACGTGTTCTTGGTTTCCACGTACGGAGCGAGAGTTTTACCGAAAAGTGCACTCGAGCGGCTGTAGTTTCTCGCTGATACTCTGGCAGAGAGTGACGCTTGATACGCAGGCATTCAATCATCAGACACGTGAGTGGAATAAATTCTAGAAAACAGTGCGTAAAAGTCACAATCCCCAAATCAGATTGTTTAAGCAATCTTAACCCTTGATTCATCTTAACCGTCCATCAAAATGTCTACGAATCTGATAGTCGGATGATCGAATAAGCTTAACGTTTGCTTCATGATACATCCAAATTGGACGCAATGGTTTGGACGGTTTAGATTTATTTAATTACAAGGTACGACATGTGATTTCAGTGTCTGCGTATCATCCATCCCACTGCCAGAGTATCAAAGCCTTTTCTCTTAACCAAAGGTTCTACCGACTTCTACATGCAAATAGTACGTTACCATCACCTCTCTCAGTGGATGGGGGAGTGCGTAGTACGCACTCCGTGTATTTTAGACAAAACGGATCTTTCTAGTGAGTTAAATAAGGTAATGGTTATCTGGCCTTATTAATGATAATTTAAGGTAATTAAAAAATAAGATTTTCTTTTAGTGAATTTTCTAAATTTGAGAGCGATTTAACGGCTGAGATGTCATCATCTCATTAAGGAGAAAAATATAAGCTGTTGCTAGCTGGGAGTGATAATGCACCGCAGGTATACAGGAATATGGTAAATCCCATCTCTACACAGCCCACGTGGCAGGATCATTTATTAATCTAGACCATCCACCTGGTGGGACATATATGATTGTAAAATATTCCAAAAATACAAATGTATTTTATTAAATCATAGCCGTTTTACTACTTCATTATTCTTCAGTGAATTTCAGCCGCTAATGAGTTTGATTTTCTACAGTCGGTTTGAAGCCCACTGATCAGACGGCTAGGATATGTCAATCTATATGTATTTTAAACCACCTTCTATTGACAGTAGAGACAACTGGATGGACGGTCTTACCTTAAATGATGAGTCACCTGCCACGTGTAAGGTTGGGAGATGATTCTACCATATGTGAGTTCTACCTGCCTCTACCATATCATCTCCCTCCATAGCTAACTTGGACTTGTCTCTCTCACAAATAGCCAGCTCAGCTTCCAGCCAATTCAGAAATGACACGTGGCAAGATGATGCGGCATCCACTTCAAACGGTTGAATTCATCTGAAATTCCAAGTGAAATATTCAAGATCTTTGACCGAAGTCAGATATTTTCATTAGGTTTCTGTGGAGCACACAACGATATCTGTGAGACATCCACTCCGTCCATCAGTTTCTCAAGCTCATAATAGGACAGGAGTTCCAAAATAAAGCAAATCCAAAACTCAGGTGGACCACACAACAGGAAACAGAGAGAATGGAAACGTCCACCATTAAAACCCTGATGGAGCCATCATGATGTTTATACGTCATCCAGACCGTTCATAAGGTTATTCCCACTGGGATGAGCTGAAAATACAAAATTTTCTAAGCCCCCCGAATGTTTCAATGATCCTATGGGCCTTTCCATTCTCACTGCTTCATGTCGTGTGGCCCACCGGAGTTCTGGATCTGCCTCATTTTTTAGAATATGTCCTATTGTGAGCTTGAGAAACTGATGAACGGAGTGGATTTCTCACGGACGTCGTGATGGACCGTCACGTAGCTTCTGCCCACAGCAACATGATGGTAGAGGACATAGGCAATTCACGTCCGGTTGGAAGGGAGGCGCATGGGACCCTTTCATAAGGTCGCCCACCTTCTAGAAACATTGAGGTTGGCTAGCCCCACACCTTAACTCGCAGCAGCAATGCCACGTGTCAAGCGTGTGGGACATCCGAGGCACTTGAGTGCCGTACATGTGGACTTCGAATTTTGCATACCGTAATAATCTTTACGGTGTGGCCCACCTTGATAGTTCGGGGATGCATGCTACGTGTGAAGATGGTGAGCGTGCGGCTACCTTGTATGGGTTAGGTATACATCAAATGTTGGTTCGCACGTCGTCTTAACCTGCATTTGACTGGTCAAAGTGGACTCATGGTCCTGAATTTTCTGTGACCCTTGAGCTAAATTCTCAGTGGAGCCACCTTGAAGTTTGTATGCCATCTTGTTCATTTGTTGCTTAGCTCATGGTGAGACATGAACAAAAAAATGAGGTCGTTTTGACAATATTTGGCAGCGTATATTCTACGATGCAAGTGCAGTTGCATGGCAGGCACGAAATCCTACTGACATGTTTATACATATGAAGGATAGCTCATTAATGACAAGGTCTTCGAAGAGTCCCGCCGCTCAGGTAACCTGATGATAAAAATAAATAACCATATGACTACGCCAGTATCGATGGACGATCGATAACCAACTATCCCGATAAGTGCAATCGGCTAGTTGACAATAGGGCAATGTCACCACACAAGCAATAATTATTTTTAAGAAAATGTCAAAGGTTTATAAATAGCGAAAGAGAACATTGAGAAAAATCTCAAATCAATCACAAAAATAAACCTAAACAAATCAAATCTAATGTTGCGTTGCTTATCCAATCTTTTAAGACACTTATCATTTTCACCGCTCATCAGTGTAGACCCCTTAGCTTCTAAGAATAGTCCAGTTTGTCCTCACTCTACACAAGACCGGCTTAGTCATAATAAGTAGGTGCAAATCCCTTTCATGTACAAGATCTGAAGGAAGAACCTAATTTTAGGAATCGTCTAATTATGTTCATTCGCTAGGTCGATGTTGGCTTGTAATCTCGGCATTACTTATGTTGAGGTTTTGTCTTCAATCTTCGATACCAGAGGGTGTCGGGCGCCCGCCTAAAGATACCCAAGCTGGCTTCTAGAAATCTGAATTGCTGAAATGTTTCTGGCCTATAGGGGGGCCGACCACTGTTGGTAGGGCACCCTATGAATGGCCGGGAGCTCGACGAGGTCTGGGCGGGCGCCCGAAATTGGTTGGAACTCTTTGGACAAATTATGGATCTGTTGGGCGCTCAACCCTACGCAGACTGCACAGTCGGTAGCATAGTTTTTTACACGATCTTACACTGGTTTTACATAAAATGTTTCTAAGATTAGATTTATTGCTATATAAGCTATTGTAAACTAGAATTAAGGTATCATAGATGTGCAAGGGATTGAAAGAGAGAATTCTAAGGTGAGAGAAAGAGCTTGAGAGGAAAGGCTACATTGGTTTTCTTCTTGGAGAGCTTGGGTTTTCTCTTATGGGCTTAAATTCGGTGTAAGTTTTCTTTATGGTCTTGTAACTTCTGAGTTGATTGGTGTTGCTTTGTGCCGTGATTTTTTTATCCGTGAAGGGTTTTCTCAGGTAAAATTCGAATTGACTCTTGTGTGTGTTGATTTGCTTGTGTGATTGTTCCTCGTTTAATTGCTCCTTGCTCTCGCTTTCGTTGCGAGGCCGATCGCCCGTATCCCAACAACTTATCCCTTGCTTATCAGCACGCTACTCAACTAAGCACTCTGCTGCTCACAGTCAGGACAATAATCCTTGTTAGTGGTAAGCTTTATTCTCAAAGTTTCACTTTAGTTCGACCAAACACTTGCTGCACTTTCGAAAGTCCTTGATTCCCGAAGTAAAAAGAACTCAGTGGAGGAAGAGCCCTAAACTCCACAAATCGCCTAATAACTGTAATCGATAATGAATAGAATAGATGGTTGGTATACCACCACATTTAATTCAACTACTCTATCTCGATGTCAGGGGTGGTAAGCGTTCGATTTGAATCAGAGCACAATCGATTCTGGCACACCCACAAATCACACACATGCACCGCATGGACAAATTCTAGACCAACAAAAGTTTATCCAAAACTGATCAAGTAGGCCATACCACAAGAAAATGTGGGAATTGAATACCTGCCATAGAAATCTTTTAGAGGGTCACAAAGGTTTTGGACAACTGATAATTTGGATATTCCTTTCTTAATGGGTGTGTTATCTTATGAATGGGTTGGATGGCATATAAACATCACAAGGGCCAAGGAACATTTAAATAGTGGGAGCTTTTATCTTCATTGTTTTATGTAGTACGGCCCACTTGAATTTTGAATTTGCCTCCTTTTTTTTTTTTTTTTTTGAACGATTGCAGCTAACAAATAGTGGAGATCAAATGGACAATCTGGTGAACCCAAAGAACTTTTAGCTACATGGGTCTCTCTATGATAGGAGCGGAGTAATGTTATACCCGTGTAACACCATAATGGCATTTTCTTGTACTGCACCACGCTGATGTATGGGTTGTATATATATACATGCCGTCCTTTAGATTTTCCAGTTCATTTTAGAGCATGGTACTATAAAAAATGAAGCAAATCAAAATCTTAAGAGGACCATTAAATAGGGATTGAACGTCCGCCATTAAAAACTTCCAAGGGACGCACGTTTTAGGTCAAGTTGATATTTTTGTTTTCCCTTGTACAGCTCCGTGTAACCTTATCAATGGGTTGAGTAGTAAATAAACATTATGGCGGGCCCTAAGAAGTTTTTAATGGTGGGAGTTCAATAACCATTGTTTTTTATGCTGGGATTCACTTGAGATTTAGATTTGCTTTATTTTTAAGACCATGCCCTAAAATGAGCAGGAAAAATTGGCGGACGGCATGCATATACAATACATACATCAAGGTGGGCTCCATGACCTAGGGAAATTTGGAAATTTGGATCCTCCTTAAAGTTTAACTCCCGAAATACTTGTGTATAGCCGTATTGGCCCGTTTGGATTGGAAATTATCACAATAATATAATGAAAAAGTGCAATGATCACAAATTCATTTACCAATTTTATGAAAATATATGTCTTTGATTGACAGTTGCAGTTGCTGGGTTTAACATAATTGGCAATAAAATCATAATAATAACACCTTAAAGTCATTTTATCAAATCTATTAACTAATCTATACCATTTAAAATTTCTACAATTATACAATTAAAAAGTAAAATGATTACAAATTCTTTTACTTTTCTCATAAAATTATATGCATTTAGCCCACAATTGCTGCATTTGGTTTCACATTCATTAAAATCTTAATGACAAGATTTCTAACCATGTTACTATTGTAATTCTCAATCCAAACCAACCTTTGTTTTTTTTTTTTTGGTTAGTCATGTAAGGCACCAACCCTATATAGGGTTGTCAACGGGTCAGATACGGGCCGAATCAGTGATGATCCGTATCCGATCTGATTAAGGATATATCTGACCAGAATCCGATTCGGATCACAAGTATATAATCCGAACCGACCCGTTTAAATATTTTGAAATCCGTTTCCGATTCGAATATGATACAGCCCATGTGTGAAGAGTAGAGACGAAAGAAACGGCTGTGTTTTTTTTATCTTTTTATTTTTTTAATTTTTTTAATCAGGTCGTTAACCGGCCAGATCAAGGTTGATCCGAATCCGACCCGAATATTAAATGGATTGTCTTTGGGTATCCGAATCTGACCCGATCCAACCCGATGATCCGATTATTGATCCAAATCTGATTAAATCGAAGCGAATCTAGATCGGATACGGATCATGATCCGTGCCGTTGACAGCCCTAACCCTATATTAACTACACAAGGCACCAACTCAGTTAGTCACACAATGCACCCACCCACCAATGGGGTTAGTGTGTCTCCTTAGCACTTGAACCTGAGACCTGCTGTTGAAACACCTAAAGTAAGCATAAAATGTGCACAAAAATCATCAGTGATTTATGGGCCCACTAAAGTGGTCCACAACCAAGAAAAACATCATCACTCATAAAACTTATTTTAAGGGGAAAAAAAAAAAGAAAAAAAAAAGAAAAGAAAAAGGAAGGAATTAGGCACGGAAGTTATCCGAATCTGATAACTATATACACGATAATCCGATAGAACATGGTTGATCATACTCATGCAGATGCATGCTATTTGTGGCATACAATATACAGGTAAATCCATACCATTCAAATTGAAGGCCACACAAATGGAGGAAACATAACCACCCAAAAAAAACACTGATCGGACCAACTGCCTATTTGATCACTGGAAATCAAGTGTAAAGCTATGTGGGCCCCATAAGTTGAAAAGAAAATCAACATCAACGGATACGATCTGACTTGCAAGGCAGTACACAATCCTAGGTGGGCCCCATACGGACCATCTGGATCAAGCAGTATGCCACTTGTACAAGTGCTAGAGTACAATACTGTTAGCACCGTCCATTCCAATGCAATGTTTCGGCTGTGACTAAACCATGGTGGGCCCAGAATTTGACAGAGATGGGTCGACGACATGTATGCAATGTTTCCACTGAATGTTTGGATGCAGGCATGAGTTGCACCACCACACTCTGCTAGAGTATCAATTTCTGAAACTGAACACTTAAAAGAGAAATGATCAGTAGGTAAATCTATTTGCATGTTTACAAAATCTGATCCGTGCAAAAGGTAGGCCCCATCATGAAGATCACCCAACATGAAAATCAGACTGATCCATTACTGGAACCGGCCACACATATGTTGAGTAAGATCATCAATCGGTCATTAATTTTTATGGTATGTCCCATCTAATTCTTGGGTGGGCCTATTTTTCACTTCAAATAAAATTCTTGATTTTTCCATTATTTTCAACGGCTCGGATTTACTACATATATGACATATTGGCCGGAAAAGATGTAGTGGGGTGGGGTTGCACCTGTACCTGATCGTTTCTCATAATTTAAATGGAGAAGGTCTCAAATCCAACCGGTTGAACCACAAGTTGTGGTCCACCCAGAAGATACATACTATTAACTCCATTCTAAATCCAACCCTTCCAATAGGTTTGACCCACCAAAACTATCATATATTGTAAAAATCAGCTCTTTTTCTCATCAGTGGTCCAAACCATAGAAAACTATTTCTTCTCGCTAATAAAAAGAAAAATAAATATTTGGACGTTCTTTGGGGTGAATTTTGGCTGTTCATTTTTCAATAGATGATTCTAATAATGTTCCCAATCCTTTGGACGGGTTGGATTTTGCATGAACATCAACGGCTATATGTTATCAGCTGCATGGACGATAGCTTCTGGTACAACCGGATGGCATTTATATGATGTCGGCCAATGCTTTTTGATGCTTTTCATGTAAATTTCAGCTTCATTGTACTCAGAGCTTAGTTGGTTTAAGGGTCACGCCCATTGGTGTCATTTTCTCTTTGTTGGGAATCCCATGTGCCTTGGTGGGTCCCACTTGCCACTATTCCTTGACCAACGGTGATATTAATCACACGTCATTAAGACGTTCCATTATATTTAGAGGAGCGTCCGCGTCTCCATTGAAGAGGTTTTACTAAATATAGAGGAAGCAGAATCACCTACAATTTTTTTAAGCAGCTCCTAAGATTTCTAAGTATGTGGAGCCCACCTTGTTGTATATGTAAAAAATCCACTCCGTCCATCAGGCCCTTGTTTTAATTCAAAGTCATGGATGAGAACAAAAGCAGTAATATCCACAACTCAAGTGGGTCAAACCACAATAGACAATGGAGATGAGCTGCCTAGCATAAGTTTGTATGTGGGGCTACCATGTGATGTATCTTTCATGGGTCAAACCACAGCTAACAATGGAGATGGGCTGCCAACTATGTGGGGCCACTACGGAGTATATCTTTCATCAAACCGGTTAATCAGGTGTAACTCAAAAGGATGAAGTGAAAATATAAAAATCATCTTAATCCAAAAACCAAGTTAACACGCGGTAAACTTGGAAGTTTTAAGAGTAATTTTACATTATTCTCATTTGTTTGGTAGAGATGTATGGTGATCTGTCCATATGTGAATAATGGGGGCATATGCTGATAGAGATAAGCATGGAGCTAGCTTTATAGGAGTTTTGGTAGAGCATACACTGTACTTGTCTCTAACAACAAACAACCCCACCAATCATATATCACCATGTCATCGCTATGGATGGGATAGTCCTCACTACTTGAGCTTGGATTAGGTCCTACCTAAGCTTGTGCAAGGCTCAGGATAGGCTAGTATGTGTTCATGGAGAGCAGACATGACAGGCTTGTGTCAAGCTTTACTAATGTGGCAGGTCTTTTCTGATAACGTGCTCTTCGCCAGCACAAACATGACATGTATGTGTCAAGCTTGTCCCAAGCTCTACAAAGGCACGAGTAGTACCTAATCCAATCATCTCATTACCTAATTTGTGTTCAATGTGGAGGAACCAACCACTAAATTTAGGAATATGGATTAGGTAGTGAAGTCACACCACTTCAAGATGTGGTGACGTGGTGGGTTTTCATTAACCAGCAATATGCGTGACCATATGCTCTGTCAAGCGGCCGAATACATACTTGATTGAAAATATTTTAAACAAAAAAAGCTATCGGACCCACATATTGCTGGCCAATCAAAACTTGCCATATCATTTTGCCACCACCACAGGTAGAGTGGGCTTCACCACTCAAATCGCTTATGCAGATTGCGTAGCTGAGTAAGCTCTTTCGCGGAGGCCCATCATGGTGTGTTTGTCTTACCCATGCAGTTCATTTGTTTTTTCATATCCATGACAAAATTTTAGCATATCCAAAACTCAAGTGGGCCATACTACAGGAAAGCCAAAATTGAATGCCTATCATGGAATACTTATATTGATGCCAAAATTGAATCATATCCAAAGCTCAAGTGGACCACAGGCAAGCCAAAATTGAATGCTTACCATTGAAAACTTGTACAATGCCAAAGTTGAAGCATATCCAAAGCTCAAGTGAACCAGCCACAAGGAAAGTCAGAATCAAATGCCTACTATTGAAAAAAATTTAGGCGTAATAGAAGTTTTGAACTAAGCTAATATTATTTTCCCTTCATCCATGTTTATGTGACCTTATTTGTGAGCCCTCGAAGCTATCAGTGGTGGACCCCATGAACCCCATTTTTTTCTTTAGTGTGGCATATTGAGCTTTGAATATACTTCAATTTTAGATTCATGTGCTAAAATGAGTTGGAAAAATGGATGGACGGTGTGGATAAGATACATAAGTCATGATGGACCCCACATAGGTTACTCTTTACGCTAGTATTAATTAGTACGCAATACACTTCCTTAATCCACGTCCTATATTTGGAGTAGCGTGTAATGGCAAATTTATCACGTGAGAGAAATTCGGGCAACTTGACGAGATGGATCGCATGTACTGCCGTTGAATTACGGTTATTTTCAATGATCCAAACCATTTATATAGTGTGCCTTGCCTTAGATAGGGGTATTACCCAAAAAGTCTTTTGTATTGAAATATTTCAACCGTTTGATCGTTCAAAGGTTAGACCGTCAATATTCAAATTAAAAAAGTCAAATGATCGAACGTTTAAAATATTTTAATCTAATAAATCGTTTTTATAGATCCTTCATGCAATACGAGACCCATCATATAAACGGTTTAGATCATTGAAAAATGGCCATGATCAAAAGATAACAGGTCGGGATGTATTCTACCAAAACCTCATTGCGTGCACAGATGAGAAGACAGAAGTGTGATAGCTTTACACGAGCAGCAAGTGCTGAAAATAGTGAATGTGTGGGAAATCTGAGTATTACATGCAGTGGTTATGTACAAAATGATAGACGGCTTAAAAGAAATCTTCTTTCGTTCACATTCAACGTACAATTATGGCATTTCTTGTCAGTGGACGGTCAGGATTTTCTTCGCATGTTCATCTTAACGGTGATGGACATTTTATCTACCGGTTGGATTTCGAAAAGAATTTTCAGGTTCGCACATGCATGTCGTGTGCGTGTGGGACTAGCAAACCCACACGAGCTGCGAAGATAATACAAGGGGATGGTACGGTAGAGTAGGTAGAACGGGAATATTTGGTGCGGATTGCCCGCTGACACTGCTGGTCGGTGCTATGTGGGACCCACCATAATATATGTATTTTATCCACGCCGTCCATCCATTTTATTAGATAATTTCATAGCATGAGATAGAATTTTAGGAAGATATAAATCTCAGGTGGACCACACGAGAGAAAACTGTGTTAATTGAACGCCTACCATTAAAACTTTCTTGAGGGCCACAGAAGTTTTGAATCAAGATAATATGTATGTTTTCTTTTCATCCAGGTCCGTCTGACCTTACCAACACTTTGGATGGAAAATAAACATTACAGTGGGCCCTTGGAAGTTTTTAATGGTGGCCATTCAATCACCACTGTTTTCCTATGGTGTGGATCATATGATAGCTATATATACCTCATTTTTTAAATAATTCTATAAAATGATATGAGAAAATGGATGGACGGCGTGGATAAAACACATACATCATGGTGGGGATCACTCAGTAGCCCATCCGCGTCCATTTAAGAGGAAATCCCGTCCGCAAAAAGTACCATGTCAGGAAGGATATTTAGCAGCCGTACATCTGCACGTACCATCACACGTAAGATCTTGGGCGCGGTTTGGGTGGATCCCCGGATCCACTGAGGTCGGTGGATCCCCAACTGTGGGGTCACTGTGATGTATGTACCTTACATCTACACCGTTCATGCATTTTGAAAGCTCATTTTAGGTAATTATCCCAAAAATGAAGCAGATCAAAATCTTAGGTAGACTATACCACATGAAATATTAGTGATTGAATCCACACCATTAAAAACTTCGTGGGATCCACTGGAATGTTTATTTTCCATCTAACCTGTTGAAAAGGTCACAAAGATCGGGATGAAGATAGCAAAAAAATATCAGCTTTACAGAAAACTTTTGTGAACTACAAGATGCTTTTAATGGTTGAGTACCATTGTTTTATTATGGTCCACCTTAGATTTGGATCTACTTCATTTTTTGAATCAAGCTCTTAAATAAGTTTTAAAAATGAATGGACGGCGTGGATGTAATACACACATCACACAGTGGACGGCACAGTAAACGATCCACCTACCTCGGTGGATCGGGTGATCCAGCGAAGCCGCGCACCAAGATCTTTGACCCGCGAAATACGGAAGGCCCAGTCGTCAAATATGCATCATACATAAAATGGACAGATAGAAAACGGTTACAACGGTATTTACGTAACAACCACCGTGTGGCCCACCTGACGAGTTCGACGATCCATTTTTCATGATATATCATCTTTTCCAATTATCTAGCTTGATGAACGACCCGGATCTCTTAACCATTAGCCACGTAGGCATGTCTCTGCCGTTGTTTTGGGGTTAAAAATGAAAGCATCTGCACGTACAGCATCAAATTCGCCACGCGCGATTCTTCGGCGCCGCAAAATGCTGAGGTCGTCGCAATGAAAGCGGGAAAATGATTCAGTTGAATAGGAGCACGTCTGCCACATGTGGAAGATATGTGAATGAATCATAACCGTCCATGTAGTTGACCCCACTATCAGTCGTTAATGATCTGAAAATCACATCGGTCGGTTGGTTCTTTCTATCCTATCATTGGCAACAAATCCGACGGTATAAATCTCAATAGCCGAAATTCAAGATGGATTTGCTACGACCGTCTGATCTCTGTGATTTCTGAATCATATACCTTCACCCATCCACGAGAGGTATCGGTAAATGAACGACACAGATTCACGCATCAGTCAACACGTGTACGAGTGAGAATGGTTTCCAGACTCCCACGTTATTCTGCGAGGTGACTACTGGTCGGAGCTCTGTGGGCCCACCATGATGTATGTGCTTTATCCACACCGATTCATCCATTTTTCCCTATCATTTTAGGGTATGAGCCCAAAAATATGCAGATCTAACACTCAAGTGGACCACGCCACAAGAAAAAAGTAGTGATTGAACGCCCACCATTAAAAACTTTCTAGGACCCACTGTAATATTTATTTCCAAGTTGATTAATTCACTCCCATCTAAATGAAGGGAAAACACAAATATCATCTTGATCCAAAAATTATGGCCCTTAAGAAGCTTTTTAATGGTGAGCGTTCAATTACAACGGTTTCATTGGTATGATCCACGTTAGATTTGAATCTATCTCATTCTTTTGGACCATGTCAGATTAAGATTTGGATTTATCTCATTCTTTTTTTATCATGCCATAAACTGAAAAAAAAAAAAAAAGTTGAACGGCATGGATGAAACACAAACATCATGCGGGCCACATATCACCAACCAGCAGCCACCTGCGTCAGGACTCAGTAGGCAATCCGCCTGCCTCTGCACTGCAGCGCCTGTTTTCCGGACACTTGACTATGGAGTGAGGCACGCGGTGTGAAGAATCTGTGGAGCCTGCATGCATATCAATTTTAATGCATGAGACTAAAATTTAAGCACATGGGAAGCTCAAATGGACCACTTCAGAAGAAACGACGGGAGTCTAACGCCAACTGTTGAAATCTTCTTAAAGGCAGTTTGATATTTGTGTCTTCCCTTCGTCACGTCAGTTTGACCTTACGAATAAATTGAATGACAAACAAACATTATTATAAGTTTCAACCGTGTACATCATTACCCGTACTGATTTTGTAGTGTGATGACTTTGGATATACTTTAATTTTCAGCTCATGCCTACATTAATGAGCTGGAAAAATAGATTGAAAAATGATGGAATTTGAATTTTTACGTGCTAGGAAAAATAGATTGACAGCTGATGATCCACACATTGTTTTGGAAGAAACCTATAGAAGCGACAACTAAACAAGGCAATGATTACAGCGGCAAAAGGCAAATCCGCACGCGAGGCAATTCAATTTTGTATGTGGAAAAATCTCCTTTCGAGAAAAAACTACGACACAAAACGAATCACTATAAATCAAAAGTTGTAAGAGATGAAGAACAACTTACCCGAATGTAAGCCCCACAAGAGAAAACCCAAGCTTTTTCTCTTACCCAAGAACTCTCTCAACCCCTTGAATACGTCTAGAACTCCTTGTGTTACCTTAATCCTCTATTACACTCCTTTAAATGATATAAAATCAAAATTAAAAACAAATCTATGTAAATCTGCGCAAACTGACATAAATAGTGCGTCAATCGTCGATCGACCAACCTGACTGTTTGGGCAACCAAACTCTGCCAAAACTGTCTACAGAGTTCACAATCTAATATGAGAAGTTTCGGGCGACTGAGCCAATCCCATCGGTTGATGGAAATCCTCCAAATCACAGATCCGCAATGTCCAGAGACCAACCACCTCATCTATGATGTATGCATTTGTGGTCAATCTATTTTGAGAGCTCAATTAAGGTTATTAGACCAACAATGAGATAGATCTAAATCTCAAGTGAACCACACCACAGGAAAACAGTGATGATTGAACGTCCACCATTAAAAACTTCCTAGGGCACACTATAATGCTTATTTGCCATCCAACCCGGCCTTTTATTTTGTGGGACTAGTATAGGCCAAGGGTCAATTTCTCAGGTGGAATGAAACCTAAGTGGGCCATGCTACAAGCAATAGTTGGATTACACGTTTTGAACGAAACAGCCAGTTTTTAATGGAATTTCCAATTCAGTTTATACAATTTTGGATTCCAACACTGTAATATCGATTTTCTCTAGAGTCTGGATTTTGCAATCAAATAAGCCTTAAGAAAAGCTCCACTTTACGTACTTAGCACTTTTACAAACAATTTTACATTGTTTTCACTAGTGTGGCCAATATACGTGTAACGTCCTACAAATTCACCTACAGGGGGTGACGTCATAAGGACTGTACGTATAGTTGTGCTTAGCCTCGTACCCATTTGTTATCTGACTCCACGGCCCCATGGTGGGGCCCTGAGCATTCCAATCGTCCGTAGAAGCCTGGATGAATCGCGGATTGACATAAAAGTGGGGGTGGCCCTTAGCCTTAGTGGGCTTGCCAACCCATGTGGACGATAAACCAAATCGAGGGGCTAAATCCCTCGATTTGGGTTCCGAGTGTGGTGCACATGTGTTGTGCAAGTGACTAAGTGTAAGAGTTCTGTGTAAGCTATTTGAGTCATGGTCCACAGAAGAGATTTAGAACCGTTGAAACGCTGTGAGATTTAGACCCCCTACCTCCAATAAATCCATAAGCCATTACCTAGGGCCGCTCATCCGATCGTGGCACGACGACCGTTAAATCACGTATCGCACTGGGGCGGTTGATCGCCATGTTTGGTCGAAGAGATAGGTCGGCCCAGGGTAGATCTCCACTTAACCGATCTTATGACCGGTTGGGCTTGGATTGTGTGGAACCCAGTGGGACCTACTAAGCATAACAGGCCTCCAAAGGACCGAACTCCAAATATTACAAGTCATGGGGCTATTCAATTCTTGCTGGACCTATATATAGGAATGTTGAGGCATTTCCCTTCAACATTCATTCACCCTTGTGCTTGGAGAGAGGTCTTGGGAGCTAGGTCACATAGGAGAAGTGAGATTCGAAGTGGTGGGGTTGAGCTAGGGTTTTGAGACTCAAGATCCAACCTGTTACTCATCGGCGCTATTGCGTTGAGCCGCCAACGAATGCTACAACCACCGGTCGAATGTCGGTAAGTATAAATCTTCGTCTCTCAGGTCCTAATAAGTGTAAATGGTGGTGGTCGACCTTAACCTCGACGTATTCGTGCTCACAGCTGCGGGATACGCCGACCCTAACCTAGTGTTGTGAGATCATACGAAAACCCGAAACCCTAAGGTGCGGGATTATGTTTTTAGGTTTGCTTTTATCAAATGCCGTCAGTTTAGGATTGATGTGAATGCTAGAGTTTGGTCGATTTGTAGTTGAACCACTTTAGTTAGGTTTTATTGCTAGAATATACTGATTATAAATTTGCGCAGTCCATGTGTTTGATAAAATGCTTGAATGAATTTACTGAACGTATAACTGCCTTGTTGTGACCTCCTATTGTGGAACATGCTCACATGTGTTTTATATTAAGTAAGTCCACACATTCAAGTATTATTATGTCACTGTGTAGATTTTTCTATCAAGTGTAGGTTGAGTTATGATATGAATTCTTTGGCCAAATCCTCTGAGACGGGTAACCCAAGTGGTGGGTCACCCGAGGCGTACCCGATTGGACAGGGAAAATGGATGGCTAGCGGTAGTTCGCTACACGGGTTTCGGATGCCCACGTCAGACCAAACAGAGACCCGAGTGTTAATCGGTTATGCCTCAAACCGGCAACGTGGATGACTGATGGTTGTGCAACAGAGTCCTACGAATCCAGGGTACCTAGGGGCCTAAGATGTGTCTGGTCCATCGAGAATTGAATGTGCATTGATATCCCGACAAGTCTCTTGGGCCGGTCATGGCGGTATGGGACACTGTGGCCGAGTCGTCGGCCTATGCTGGGGTGGTGCACCTCCCCATAGTGTCCTTGGAGCAAACCGGAGAATGCCCACTGCATCGGTATGATCGAGACAGTGGGAGGACTCCGTGCTAATCAGTAAAAAGGGAACCATACATTGTGTGTTGAAGAAAAGGGGATACGTGGGCCACCGACGATGATTGACGACGCACCGTCGGAGCCGGGTGGCTCAGTGATTGGACAAGTGATTGCACCCGGTACCTTGAATTCACCAATCGGCTGTTTTGAAAAGAGGACTAATTATAATACAAGCTTAAACTCATGCATGCATGTCACGGATCACCCAGGTAACTGTCCTACTGTTAAAGGCCAGGATACCTGCGGATGATTCACTCTCATTCCCACATTAGAGGTTCTGGGGTGCCCGGTTGCTTGATGTGGCGCCAGGCTATCTCGTGTTCCTCGTTGTCATCCGGAACATTCATCATATGTGAACTCATGTCATTCATGCACTAACCCACTAGACTAGGAGTTCCTTGTTTTGCTTGCGATCAATGCCTACTCTGCTTTGTTTGATAACATATTAAACTTCGAACTATAGTCCTCACTGAATTGATCACTCACACCCGCACCTGGGGCGGTGTTATGACACACCCCCAGATGAACTTATCATAAATGCAGGTCAAGTGGAGGAGGAGACGCTGCAGGACGAATTCGAGGACTTTGTCGAGTCCTCTTACTTCCAGCTAGCTGACGATCAGATCTAGGAGGGGAATTAGGCCTAGTCGGCCTCATTTTGGGGAGCAGTGGCTCCGGATTGTACAGGATATTGCTATACGATGTACTTTTCCTTTTTGATTTAGGCGAGGTCACCCGGGATGTGGGTGCCTCATATTTTAGATGATGATGATCGGTAGTTTAAGTAGTATTCTATTACCACTTGTTATTATGCATTGCCTATGGTTGATTCTATATTAGCATACTGACGCCAAGAATGTTATACGAACAGCACGCTTCCGCATGGCAACCGCAATACCCGAAATACTAAGGCCTGACGTCATAATCGGGTCTTAGGATTTGGGGCGTTACAATACGTTTTTGATCAAGATTATCTTGATGTACGGCTAAAATAATGGTTCCAACCTGATGGACGGCGTAGATTTTACATGTTGTCATATACAACATGGTGAACCCATGAACAATTTTCCCTTACCATTGCCGTGTTAAAAGAGCGTAGTCACGTGTCTGCTTTTCACGGTTTGATATTGAAGTCCCGGAAATAGCATCATACGCGACGCGTGTTATTAACTTTTTTTTATTTTTTTTTGTTAGTCATGCAACACACCCACCCGGTCAATCGTGCAACACCCCCACCCGACCAGTCATGCAACGCACCCACTGGTTGCTGTCAGCAGCATGGAATTTCACCGCTGTGAGTTTGGAGACCGACACCTCTGGTTGAAACTCCGCAGGGTCTACCAGCCATGGAGGCAAGGCCCCGAACAACGCGTGTTCTTAACTTACACACGCGTTTTAAATCATAAAAGAAGTCATATGATTCTATGATCTAGACCATTGGTATGTTTATTCTCATCATGGATGGACTTCGTAGAAAAACGTTATAAAATTGGAAAATCCAAGGATACAATCTTCTGATTTTTCAGTTGAATGTGGACCGTTGTTTTGTATTTCTCTTCTCGAGCTTATATCTGTAAGAATTATGAAATACATCATCAATAAAAGCCCATAGGATGTGGTATGAAACACTTCAACTGTTTGAAGTAACGAATACTCAAGCCAGTTTTCAGAATTTAAATGCGTGTGTACTTCCAAAATACGCCAGCTGCGTACTGTACGATTTCTTTCGCAGACAACCAGTGTCGGCAGGGGGGTTTCAAATCGATTGATGGGATAAATGTGGCCCACCTATGATCAAAATTGACCGTTGGATGAGAAGAATTTATCATGGATTGCGCATTTCTCTAAAATCATCCATCTATGATGTGGATGAACGTTCGATCAAAGGCCTTTAAAATCGATGGTCGATCCATGTCATGCTCTTAAAGAGATAGCTTTGATCATACGATCTTGGTGGGCTCCTACCCAACCGTTGGTGGTGATCATAGGAGGGCCCACAGAGGAATTTGCACGGGAATAAGGTGTGGGTGGCTCTTAGTTCTGCTCATGCATGGTTCGGTGATTCAGACCGTTCATCTGAGGAGTCCTACGTGGAATGGGAAATGTGAGGAAGTTCCTGCGGTCCGAAGCTTGGTGGGGCCCACTTTTTGTGAGAAATCCACCCCATTCATCTGTTTTTTAAGCTCATTTCAGGACATTAACTTAAAAATTAGGTAGATCCAAAACTCAACTGGGCCACACGACCGGAAACAGTGGAGAGGAAATGCCCACCATTGAAAAATTCAAGTGGTCACAGAAGTTTTGGATGAGGCCAATATTGTATTGTTTTCGGTTAATCCCGGTGAAAACGAACTTATGAACGGTTGAGATGAGGCAAACATTCAATGGGAACTACAGTATTTTGGAAAGAGGAACACCAACAATATATAAACCTCCAGATGGAATATGGAGCGGATTAGGTGCGGCCCTAACCGTGGGCCCACCTTGATGTGTGTCTTGTATATCCAGGCCGTCCATCCGTTTTTCCATCTCACTTGAGCATGACCCAAAAAAGAACCAGTTCTAAATTTCAGGTGGACCACACCAGAGGAAACAGTGGTGATTGAATGTCCAGTCCACCATTAAAAATTCCCATCGCCCACCGTAATGTTTATTGCCATCCAACCCGTTGATAAGGTCACACAGGCATGGATGAAGGGAAAAACAAATATCTTGACTTGATTCAAAAATTTCGTCGCCCACAGTTGTTAATTTTTAATGGTCAATCATCACTGTTTCCTGTGGCGTAGTCCACTTGAAATTTGAATCTGATTCATTTTTGGGATCATAACTTAAAATGAGCTGGAAAAATGGATGAACGGTGTGGATATGCAATACATACATCAAGGTGGGTCCTGCCATCATGGAAGCACCGTACATGTTGGGTTTGGCGAGGCCACGCCTAATCCGCTACCGTTTCCACGTATCATTCAAACCATTCATCATCAGGTGCGAAGAGCTACAACAACACGTGAAAATATATATATATATATCTGTGTGTGTGTGTGTGTGTGTGTGTGTGTTTTGTGTTTGTTCTGGATGTAATGATGTATTGCTTCCTGGGGTGGGATGTACGGTGAAAATGAGGTGACACATCGTATGAACGCTTGGATTCACCATAAATATCAGGGGTGCTTCCCACCGTCCAAATGCATGGCAACTAGAACGTGCATTCAAATGCATGTGAACAATTCCTACATTTAAATGATTGTAGCACCACAAAGGTCAGAAATGAGTGATACATGGATATGGGTGTGAAAGCAGAACTCCATGTACATGGACACTTAAATCCTTGACATGGACATCAATGTTTCTTGAAACTGACCTATTTGAGTGGGTGGGTGAGGATCGTGTGGTTTTTTGACTCGGGGACTGAGACCGACTCATCCTATTCTGCGTTGAATACGAACTGGAGTGAGTACTAAGGGGTGACTCGTCTAAGTTAGGCCGATCGAGTCAAGCATGAGAGCGTATTAGGTGTGGGGTTCACCTTGATGTAGGTAGGCCTGCACATGGCCGGGTTAGGGTTGGTGGACCAAAGCTAAACATATTTTAGAGGTTTGAGTTTCAATATGGGTTGTAACTTTAGTCCAACTCTAACCCTGCCCTACTTGCAAAAGGGTCAACCCTAACCCTACTCGACCCTATATGCTAAATTGGGTCAGGTTAGTGCTGAGATGTACTTATTCACATTCTTGGTGTACTTATGATGGGGCATTAGATTAGGATAACCCAACCATGGGCCCCACAAAAATGAACTGGAGTTCCCTATTGAGCCTCATGAAAAATTACCCAGACAGCAAGGGAACACACTGACAAAACTCGGGGTGGTTCAGGTCAGGCGGAAATACACGGGTTGGGGTACGGATCGGGTCGGTTGGGTTTGACATGTATCATAAACCGTACTTAGATTAAAAAGGGTCCACCCGGACAGTACCCTTTTCTCTATCGGGTTGGGGCGAGTCGAGTTTATGCCGAGTCGAATCGGACGGGTCGATTGAGTTAACCTAGTAGATGTGCAACCCTAGATGTAGGTATTGTATATCCAAGTTGTCCATCCATTTGCTTTAGATCATTTAGTCAGGGGCCTAAACTGAAGTCGCTGGAAATCTTAGGTGGACCATATTATAAGAAACAGTGGCAGTAGACGCTCCGCCCTTAAAAGCTTCATAGGGCTTGGTACCATAAGGTGACACAAACATGGATGGAAGTGGGAAAAAACAAATATCAGCTTGGTCCAAAACTTGCGTGGCCAATGACCATTGTTTCCTACGGTATGGTCCACCTGAGATTTAGATCTACTTCATTTTCGGCCCATGCCATGGAGTGATCTAGCAAAACAGATGAACAACGTGGATATACAATACATACACCAAGGTGGGCCCCATGATAAGGGCCACAAGGTCTTGGGTGAGGCCAGGGCTGCAACTAATCCGCTCCTCCCGTAGGCATATCTAGGTGATGGCTCATTGTAAGGAACGGGTTTGGACATAAGCTTTCCATGCATCCAAATGTATTTTTCAAAGATAAAAAGCTATGAATATTTACAAAATGAATGGGTTTTGGTAGGTTACCATGCCCACCCTACCACAACTACCTTAGGAGCAGATTTTTAACCCTTGATTGCATCTTAGATGATGATTTGAACATTTCATGTTCTAGATTCTATGCTTCAAGGGGAATCCTAAGAAACATTTGCTAAATTGATGATGATTGTGTAGGAAGATGATTTTGGAACACTGAAAAGTGAAGTTCAAATCACTCATAATTGAAGGTTAGGTTCAATAATGAAGCATGATTTTAAGGCCACAGCTACTATAAGGCCGTAATGAGAAAATGAATATTTCATATCATCATATAAAATGCAATACATGATGAAAAACCACAGGGCGTAGGGTACTTTGATCATTTCATATCATCATCTAAGATGCAATACATGGTGAAAAACCACAGGGCGTAGGGTAATTTGATTAAGGGACACCGCTCCTATCAAAACCCCAAGCTAGAGCAAAAGCTCATGCATTTTATCTTCTTCTGTAGATTAGGTCAAAGATTAAGGTGCTTTTCTTTAGGTAATTAGGTTTGAACTCAGACCTCAATGTTAAAATACGACCTGTCTACCATTGAGATATGGGCTCAAGCCTTAGGTCAAAAGTGCTTGTTAGCCTTGAAATTCTAACTTAAATTTCTTTTAGGACATTAATTTCCCCTCAATTTTTGAAGTTACCACCATCATGGTCAACATAGCCATGCTCCACATATTTTAGGTCGACTTAAATTATAGGATTAATCATCATGGTTGCTTGGCAAAAGTTTAACGATTGGCGGACCACTTGATATTAATCATCCTTTATTTAAGGTGGACAACTAACTGGTACAATTACTACAAAACAAAATTTAAAATTTTTTTAAAAAATGACGTTGAGATTTGAGATTTTACAAAAAAAAAAATCCTTATTAATCTGGATTCTATTAAATAAATTCATCCACGGTTGGAAATGACCAAGCGGTGATTTTAGAGGTGTGATATTACCAAAATGCTTGATTTTTTTTTTTTTTTTTCTTTAGGAAGGGTTGAATTCGAGAATTGTGGGGTCTAACTGGCATGTGTATGAGATCCAAGACGTCCAAAAGATCACCCCACCATGATGACCAAATAAAAAAATATAGCGGATTTGATCATTGGGTGGGCCTCATCATAAAAAATAATTTACACCACAAAAAACATATCCAAATTCATTTGGAACCCATCCAATGATTTGACATACCCAATTTTTTGTTTGGGTGAATTAGTTAAATAAATTGGATATCATACAAAGATCAGGTGGGCTCTACAATTCTCGACTTTATTAGTTAAATAATAATAATAATAATAAACAAGCACATTTCGGTAATACTCTCCCTCAAAATGCACTTGACGGGCAATTTGATCCACAGAGGCATTATTTCATAAACTCAGAATTTGTAAGAAATTCTGCTGTAAAATTTTATGTTGATCGTTTCCATTTCTATCCCAATTAACTCATTTCTCATATACTAAGATCTTTCAGGTCTTGTCTAATCCTAACTTACCCTTAAAAATATACTAAAAAATAAAAAATAAAATCTAAATTCTCTTTTGCACATGACTCTTTTTTCTTCATTTTCTAATGAATACTAAGCTAATACATGGTTAGAACCATTTTATCCCAATCGGTCTTTCTTTAAATGAAAGAGATTGGCAAAACACAGCTTAGAAAGATGCCTCGACTAGCTATTCCCACAGATTGTTCATATTCCAATTTTAAATAAGCACGACGGCTAAAGTGGATTTTGTCGTCGGAAAATAAAGCGCCACATGTCACTATACGGCACATGACACATGGCACTTTGTGATGGGTCAGTAGCCGCGACATAAAAGATTTTTAATAAAAAAAAAGAACAGCATTGCCATGTCATCACTGCCCAAGATGCCAATATCCAATAATTTCAATATTTAAGGCCAAGCACATGAAAACCTCTGCACCTAATTGCATTTGGATTCATCAGCATCCACATCACTTATTTGGACCATCCATTATGTTTACTCTACTCTTTCTCCCCTAATATTCATTCAAAAATCAGAACAATCAGGTAGTCCTAAACATCCTTGGCTAGACCTATCTTCTATAAATGATCTTATCCATCCATTTTTCACCTCCCACCAATTTAACAATTTTTTTAATCATCTGATCAATGTGATTTTTTCAAGGTAGTCTATAAAAAGCGGGTTGGTCTAAATGAATGCTCCAGATTGAAAATGTGGGTTGTCCACATATCCAAATGCAAGTATGTGCATCATAAGATTCTCATACCCTTAGCCCACAAACCCATCTTAAAATAATAAAGCACTCTTTACAAAACATAAACTAATTCCAAGCATGTGCAGAGATTAGATAATGATAAACCAACTAATCCCCATCTCGAGGCAAATGTTCTCGAGCATGAGGTCCATAAAAATTAGCAGAACGTGTTTGGGATTATTTAAATTACAAATCCGTTGACACGTGTCCAATTTTAAGGCATCCACGACAATCCAACCGCCAGCTTTTAACTTAACCGGAAGCCCGTTGCATGCTCGTGCTTTGTGAGTGAAGTTGGAAAAGTTTTTTATAAAAAAAAAACAACAAATTCACAAATTAAAAAGTGCGCAGATTAATCATGGCTACTAATATTCCGATATTTTAAAAAATAGCGGTTTCATCTTTCCGTGCTGCTGTGTTAGCTCAATATATCGGTTGACCTTGCTAATAAGATAATTATATGCTATTAGTTGAGAGATACAGTACAATTTGTTGACCGCATGGTCACCTACACCACATGGTCACCTACACCACATCGTGCAATACGTACATGTCCACTCAACTGATATGCATGTATTGTACATGTGGAGTGGAACTCTGCATGATAAAATATTAAACTCTGATACCATGTCAAACAACCACTTGATCTAAAAGCTTAAGCAATTAGAGGATGGCCTATCAATGCATATCAAGGGACTCTAACAACATCTATGCCCTACCTCATTTGCCATTGTGGCCATGATATTTGACTCGGTGACTCGGACTGAATCAATCTATATTCAGTTGAGTCATGACTATCGGTCCGACTCGCCTGAGTTACTGAGACAAGTCGCGTCCGATTGCTCTGACTCTTAAAACCATGATTGCGGCATATCGGAGCATGATTCAAGCCATCTAACAGATGGGTCTGGCCATGTTAATGATCTGGCCAAAACACCATGTGGCTACAATGTTAGAAACGGGCTGATGGCCTAGAAAAACTTCGCCAACTTTTTATCAGCCATCCATTTTTTTCCCTAAATATCGGCCAAAATTGACAAATGGGGTAGCCTGATTTTTGTGCCTAGGCAACTTCAAAGTGGGACCCACGTGATGGACGGCTCGGATCTTGTAACTGTGTGCCATGATGGTATGATTAGCAGCATACAGATGGGCTGTTGCTTAATTTATATATGTATAGAATATTTCGTATTATTTTTCTCTCTCACTCAATCAGATGCATTGAACTTACTGTGTGTCACAAAGCTTGGGAACATAACGAGCGTTGCAAGCCTCGCATGTCACACGTTGGTTTTGATTAAGAATTTTTAATCTGTGCTTCTCCCCATGTTATTGTTAGAGAGCTTTGTCTCCCTAATCACACACAAATTAGTGCCTAATAACAGATTCCCGTCGCATTTCGGTTCGGTTTCTTCCTCTCTTATGTGCACCGCACCTGCCCACGTGCTATATGGGTCTGATCCCATGCACACGGTGACCGAGATACATCGGGTGGGAATCCAATGCATTCAAAAAATGGAAATCTGAAATTTCCCATTTCAAACTGGCCGTCTAGGATTCCCGCCGACGGCATTTTGGACACTGGGAGATGAGCATGGTCACATCTATGCCTATATGATGCAAGTGGTTTTTGGACATTTTTGCCCCAGCAGCTAGTCAACAAACCCGTGACGTGATGTTGAAATGCACATGTAGTCCTTCAATCTACATTGGGGGTATTTTTGTCCATCCATATCTTTATTAAGGGTATGTTCCTCATTTCCATTGAGTGCCAGAGGCATATTATAAAGGAGCTTATACAAAAGAATTTTGTCAAGTCTATTATAATGACGGTGTGATATTTACTCTAAACATTAGCAGATCCAGCTCAAGTTAAAAGGTCAACCCAAAATAAAGCATATCTAAAATTGGAGAGAGCCCTAGCTCAAAATGATGGTAGCCTAGCTGCAGCGGATCCAACTGCTCTCTTTCCTTCTCCCTTCCCCTCTCCACAAGCGTGCAATGGCCCTATTATTTTCAGTACCATATGGCAACCCTAAAAACTCGACTCAACTTGACAGAGTGTATAACTAGGTCGGGTCAACTCGCTGGTTTGACTAGGGTTTACTTGACTTAACATTTAACAATCAAATTAAAAATATTTTAATAATAATAAATCTTTGAAAATTTTAAATGGAAGGCAATGATATAAAATAGCGAAAATCAGCCAATGGGTGCATTGTTTGGAGACCTTTTGTTTGCCAAGGGTGGTGAGTTTGAAAGTTACTGCTCTTTTTTACTTGAAAAAATAGTCTGACCAAGTAACTCAGAGCTACCATGAGTCGTGTCAAGTCAACCATAGGAATGAAATGAGCTGACTCATTGAATCTTGTCAATTCAGGACTGAGTCATAAGGAGCAAGTTTTCCAAGACTCAGCTTGAATAACTGCAAACCCGAGTTGACTCAAGTTTCGAGTCTGTTCATATCAAGTTTAAGAACTATATGGTTAAGAGTAAGGAGTGCTTAGCGACCATACGTGCCAATATGGCAAACGGAAGATATATCCAACCCATCCATCAGGTGGGGATCGTATAGATTTTCTTACCCGGGAAGGAGAACGGGTTAACTCAGCAGATGGGCCACAATAGTAGAAACAGGTGGAGAGCTTAGAAAATTTCATCCAAGGTTTTTGAGCCATGTATTTGTTTCATAAACTGTGGACCACCTGATTCTTGGTAGTGGAGGGACATACACCTAACAATGTTGTGTATGTGCACACGTGCATGAGAGAGAGGGGGGGACATGGCTTAAGAAAAAAGAGAGTATCTAGGGAGGAGTATCTAGGGAGATCCCCTGTCGATGAAAATTGTCTTCTTTTTCTGCCTTTGATTCATTGCATTGTATTAGCTTTGAGTAAGAAGTATAGAAAATTAGCAATTCGAGCATAGGAAAGCCATTATGGTTAGTAGATATATATATGCAAGCTATCTTGTCTAAGTTCAAGCCGTTTTGCTTCTTGAATCATGGGGTCTTGGGATTGAGAATTTTCAATACTTTGTTGTGTTCTTGCCCCTACCAATGTATTGTTATTATTATTCTTTTTTAAAGAATGAAAGAAGGGAAGGAGAGTAGATGTGCTTAGAAGAATCTCTTGATAGACAATTTGTAGGTTGTTTTTTTGTTCTAATAATCTCTTGATAATGTTTATGCATAAGCCTCTCTCTCTCTCTCTCTCTCTCTCTCTCACACACACACACACACACACACACACACGTAAAAAGAGAGTTAGAAAACACAAGGACAAAGGTAACATAACATGTATGTGGTGAAAACAAGAGGAAAATATTACCGTCTTCTTCCTCTAAGAAAATCCTAGAATCGATGGTGTAAAAAAAAATCTTTACAAAAACATAATTGATATTATTAAATAAATTCCACTCTTAATAAGCAATTGATATAGCTTATTAACATGAATTCTACCCTTATAAGCAATTGATATGGCTTATATAAACCTAAATTCGTAACTTTCTTGAAAAGGTAAATTTTCTAAAATAGTAAACTTGATAAATAAAAATAAAAAATAAAAATTTAAAAACAATATAAACTAACTCAAATTTCTTAAAAGGCTCAAGAAGAAAGTCTAACTGATCACGGGACTCTTTAAACTTTAAAATAATTTTAAAAATAGTAAAATTGTAACTAACAAAAATTAATAAATTTTACTGTAACTCAAATTTAACTTCAGAAATGATTAAATTTTGTGAAGTCATTCCGGTTGTTGACCAGAGTGTAGGGCTTGTCAATAACATCTAACAAAGTATCGCAAAGTTATGGTTAATAAAAAATATGGTGCATATTTAGGCTATTTTTTGTCTTAGATTGAACTTTCTAATTCGAATTTTTCTGTCAAAACAGTCCATGAAGTTGTCTTCGACTTTTCCAACATCAAAATGTTGCCTGTGTGGCAGCCCTCATCTTACCTCTTTTCAATTTTCTTTCCTTCTTTTAATTTTCTTCTTTTGGCAACCTCTTCCGTCTCTCTCCTGTAGGAGTGTGAGTCAATTACCCGTTTGGTGCTTCCGTAATAAAGTAGACTACTCAAAGAATGGCACTCTAACTATGAGTTCATACACAACATCGTGAAACACATGTAAGATCAATGCCCACGTAATGCCAGCTTTGCTTGACTTCTAGGCAACTGAATGTTAAGAGCAAAGTCCACATGTATGACGACTTGGATGTTACACAAACTCTCTACCGGCACATGTATTGCGTACCCGTGCATCGCATGGCTTCCTTCTGGTAAAGAAAGAAAAGAAAGAGAAGAAGAAAAAATGGGCACAACGGAGTATTAACAATAGATCTCAAATTCCAATAAATGAAAGCAAAACCATAAGGAGACATGAATTAATGCAGACTTGGATAAATAATACAAAGCATGTAGGTCCACATTTACTTAATTGTTTGTGTGCCATTGCGATTTATGGATCCAACATCATAAGATGCAGCAAATTTACATGAACACAACTCAAAGTTTATCTTGGGGAATTTCATAATTTGCTCTAAATTACAACCATAGATAAAATCTCTAGAGTTCCAGTCGCTTTGTGCGGCGAGAAAAACAATTCACATTTTTTTCAGATTTCAATCCTCTAGAAAAATCAAGCAAATGTAGTTGTGTAGACATGAAAAGGACCTTTCTTTTCAATGCAACACAAAAGGGCCCCATTTGGTGGGTAATGCAAATTCGAGTAAGGGAAGAAATTTAAAATAAAAAATTATTTTTTCTGGTCCTTATATCCCTTTTTTCCTAAATCTATTCTATCATTGAACTTGCCCAAAGTTCTTTCCCTTTTGGGCCAGTTGTGTGCGAGGAGGGGTTTCAAACCCTTGACACCGCTGAATATTCGCAAAAAGGAACCATTTTAGTTAAGAAGATGTTAAAGCATGTTTTTGTGCGTTATGAGGTGTAAATTGCAAGGGAGAAGGAATGTCATGATTAGGGTTTTGAATAAGATAATTTTTCCATTTTTTCATTTTTTTTTTAATAATCCCCTATAAGATAGAATATTAAGGGTTCATTAATTGTTAACGTGATGTGACTAAACCAAGGCTATGTGGACGGCGGGTCACTTTTGTATATGATATGGGAACAACTAAGTGGGTGTGTAGGTTGCTCCCGAACAAATTACTAAATATGAGCAATATGGTTGAATAAACACACTAATTTTATAAGAGGGATGGCGCATGCAACACGTGAAGAGAGGAAGAGAATGAAAGATGGGACTTGAGAGAGATAAAAATAAAGAGATAAGTGGTGTGTGTGTGTGTGTGTGTGTGTGTGTGTGTGTGTGTGTGTGTGTGTGTGTGTGTATATATATAGAGAGAGAGAGAGAGAGAGGGAGAGGGTACTTTTTTTTCTATACAAACACCCACACACACACCACAATGGATACGGAAATCCATGACTTTAGTGTTGAAACTCTTATAAGTCTACCAGTAGCTATCAGTAAAGAGCCCAAAGAGGATGCTTATTATACACAAAGAGAAAAGGTAGGGACTACCTACAAGCTAGGGTCTAATTGCGTTGAGAGAGATTGAAGATGTAATACTCTAACCATCATTGGGCTTCTTGTAGGGAAACTTGTAGCGGTAGGTTGTCATTAGCCACACTCTCTAAATAAATAATAATAATAATATTATTATTATTACTATCATCATTATTATCATAGTTAGTTCAAATGCTTCCTGTGTCCTTTGATAAGTAGCCACGCTCTCTCAAAATTACAAAAATAACCTTATCATTAGTTCAAATGCTTCCCATGTCCTTTGATCACCCTCTCTTGAAATTACAAAAATAACCGTTTTCATTAGTTCAAAAGCTTCCCATATCCTTTCCTGAGTAACCACACTCTCCTGAGTAGGAAAAAAACCTTATGGTTAGTTCAAATGCTTCCCATGTCCTTTGCTAAATAACCACTCACAAAATTACAAATATAATCTTATCATTTGTTCTAATGCTTCCCATGTCCTTTGCTGCCACAATCTCCAAATTACAGCAATAACCACTATCCAAATTACAAAAATAACCTTATGTTAGTTCAAATGCTTCTCATGTCCTTTGGTAAGCAGTCATACTCTCTAAATTACAAAAATATCCCCATCTTTGGTTCAAATGCTTCCCCTGACCTTTGTTAAGTAGCCACACTCCAAATTACGAAAATAACCTTATGGTTAGTTCAAATGCTTCCCACAGCCGCCACACTATCCAAATTACAAGAATAACCTAAAGGTTATTTGAATGCTTCACATGTCCTTCGCTAAGTAGATTATTTTGCAAATTACTAAAATAACTTCATTTTTAGTTCAAATCCTTCCCTATCTTTTAGATATTCGAAGTTCTCTCATAAAACCAGCTAGGTGGGTAAAATTGTAATTTTATTTGAAAATGAGAACTAGTTTCCTGTTATGGTTAAGAGTTGGCTCACTGAAGAGATTTTTCAAGCATGATTCATAAGTAGGGGCCATTAGATCAATGGCTTGGATGAATCAACCTGCACCCCCCCCCCCCCTACTGATTCGGTGGGACCCACCATAATGTTCCACAAACTGGCGTGGGCCAGAAGACAGAACGAGTGAGGAGGGGAAATGCTAACCATTGAAACCTTTTCGAGGTCCACTGTCACGTAATTATATTCCACCAAAGTGTTCATAAGGTCATTCCCTGGAATTAACTGATAGACAAAATATTAACCTGATCTAGAACTTGGGTTCCCCAAAAATGTTTCAATGGTAGGCATTTCCCTCCCAATTTTTTCCTGTCATATGATCCACTTGAGTTTTGGATCTACCTCATTTTTTGGCTCATGACTTGAAATGAGCTGGCAAAATGGATGGATGGAATGGATTTCTCACTAAATTAAGAGTCATCGCAATCAAAACCGTGGGCCCACCTGATGTGTGCATGAAATCTAAACCGATGCACTCACCCTTTTATTGGGCCTTGAGCCTGCCCATTAATCAGGCTGTACGAAACTTAAGTTGGTCCCACCGCAGGGAACAACATGAAATCTTGCCCAAAACCTCTAAATTCCCGTGATGTGGCCTGCCACGGTTTTGGATTGGCTTGATTTTCGGGGGCATCCCTTCATCCAGTATAGGCGTCCTTAATGAACAGGTTGGATGACACATGTCACCACAGTGGGTCCTACACACAATCTGGAAGATCTCTACCGTTGGCTTTCCCTTCCCGATTGTTGCCTGCGGTGTTGCTCACCCTAGCTTCTTATCTTTCTAATTCTTGGGCTCTTGGCCAAACACAAGAGGACACACCTGATGGACGGGTTGGATTTCATGAACAAAGCAGGTGGGCCCCATAGAGCTTGACTTTATGTTCACATCATGTGAACATAAAAATGAAGCTGTTGCTCCGCAGAAAAGCAAGCAATTGACAGATTTACTGCAAAAGGCAACATGCTTTAATGCAAGTGGCCCGGTCTCTTCTTGCTTGTGTGGGGCGCGGATTGGGTACTACCCCCATCAAGACCGAGCTAGAGATGGACGGTCCTAGCAGGGGCTTTGTGGGGGCCTACCATGATGTATGTGTTTTATCCATACTATTGTCCATCCATTTTGGTATATCATTTTAGGGCATGAGTCCAAAAAGGAGAAAGCTTGAAAGCTCAAGTGGACCACACCACACAAAGCAGAGGATTGAATTCCCACCGTTGAAAACTTCCTAAGGCCCACTGAAATGTTTATTTGCCATCTAACTTGTTCAAAAGGTCACATAAACATGTACGAAAGGAAAAACATAAATATTAGCTTGATCCAAAACTTATATGCCCACCATGAAGTTTTAAGCAGTAAGCTTTGAATCCACATTGCTTCCTATGGTGTGGTCTACTTGAACATTCAATCTTCTTCGTTATTTGGTCATGCCTTAAAATGATCTGCCAAAAAAATGGATGGATGAAGTGAATAAAAGATATACACAATAGTGGGCCCCATTAGAGTCCTTGACAGGACTGTCGTGCAGCAAATGCTGTGAAGGGCTACTATAATGAATGTGCACATTTCGTCAAAGCATTTATTGTGCCATGATGAATGTACATGATCACTCAATACATTTACTTCGCCACCAAGTGCTAGGAGGTTCGACTAAAAATGAGATGAATCTAAAACTTCGAGTTTGTTACCGTAATAAATAAAATAAAAGAAAAAGTATGGATAGGTCATCAGCTGTTAAGAATATTGTTTTCTCTTTTTATGCATCACGTAGCCGTACTCTTTTCCCCTATCTCTAAACCACCGAACTTAAGCTAGAAATGAAAGAGAGAGTGTGTGTGTATGTGAATGCCCTTTGTTAAAAATGACATGGTATTGTGACTAAGTAGGGTTGTAAATGGACAGCGGACCTGATGGGATACCCCGACCCAATCTATTTAGACCCGACCCATTTGTTAGATGGTACGGGTCTAGGTCCAAGAACAAACTCAATTGCTAAACGGGTCTGGATCTGGTTTCTTTTATGTTAGGCCTGACACGATCTCATTAAGTAAATGGGCAAGTTTAGTCTATGTTGCAAGGGACCCATACGAGCTTGGATCTGTCCAAACCTGATTTTAAACCTAGTAAAAATACTTGCATACCAGATCCAGAGCCAAACCCATTAGACTTGACCCATTTATAAATGGGTCTAGGTAAATCTCTCTCTACCAGACCCAGACCCATTCATAAATGGGTCTGATGGGGTTGATTCGGATCATTTTTTACCCCGACCTTTTACTAAAGATCAGGTCTAGTTTTGGCTAAACCTGCCCCAAACTGGACCATTTACAGCCCTATGATTAAGTGCATGGATTTAAGGCTTGGCCAATCTGGCATCAAGTCACGATCTTCTTGAGTCAGAGGTAAATAGCTAGCCCAAGTCATCTGAGTCGGAGGTCACTCGTCAAGTTGACTCACAATCAAAGCGGAGTCCAAGTCCAAGCTGACTCGTCCGAGTCTTTAATCCATGCTTATGGGTATAAACTGGTTGGGCCAGCTCATTGAGACTGGCCAATTGCAGCCGTACTCCAGCCAGCCTAGACTCACCTGTCCTTTAGACTCCAGCCAGTTCATTGAGACGACCACCGTGCGCATTTTTTCGTGCCGCTGTATTGTTTACCACACACTTGGGTCGTGTATGTAGATCTAAACCAACCATCGTGTGGGCTCAGCCGTTGGTTGGCCCCTGACCAAATTCTGATATGATTGGACCATCTTGATCATCTAATAATAAATGGTCCTTTCCTCATTCAGTGATTATTTATAAGCCTCTAATTAAAGGGCTGGGATCGTCCAATCCTTGAGGTTTCTTGGACAGTGGGCAATTTGAAGGCACAGATTCAGCTTCACATATCCATTTTCCAACTATATTCTAATCCAAGGATGGGATTTTTAGGATCATTTGATCTAATGACTCTTTAGAACTACAAACAAATCAAGATGGGGCCCACCTAATGGATGGCTTAAATCAATCAACACAACTATTTTTTCCAATCCGTAAGCTATTATTTAGATTTTCCTGGTCCATCAACGGGAGTGGATTAGGTAAGACCCCGGATCCAACGGCTGTGGGGCTCACAGTGATGTATGTTCCATAAATCCACTACCTTCCAACCATTTTGAAATATCATTTTAAGAAATGACCCCAAAAATGAAGCTGACTCAAATCTTATGTGGACCACACCACAGGAAACAGTCGTGATTGAATCCCAACCATTAAAGACTTCATGGATTCCATCAGAATGTTTATTTGTCATCCAACCTGTTGATGAGGTCACAAACACCTAGATGAAGAGACCACACAAATATCATCTTGATTCAAAGATTTTGTGGGCCACAAGAAGTTTTTAACGGTCAATCACCACTGTTACCTGTACTATGGTTGATCTAGGATTTGGAACTGCTTCATTTTTTAGATCATGCCCGAAAATGAGCTTTCAATATGGATGAACGGCATGGATATAGTCACATACATCACAGTGGGCCCCACAGTCAAGGGTCCCACCAATCGTGGTGGATCCGGCGTCTCACCTAATCTGCTCCTCCAACAACTTTTACAAATCACTACTTTGGTTGTACCATGGTGAAAATTCTCATTCTTGGAAATTTCTCTAGAGATTTTCAAATTTTACATTTTTCTCCTGATATTTGAGAAAATCTCTCTAAAAATAAAATAATAAAAGTTAATAATTAAATAATTTAAAATTTTAAAAATATAAGTACAAAATGATTTCTTTTAATTGTTGAATAAATTTTTCTTTACAATTAGAATAGATTCACAATAGAATCACGAAAAAAAATGCTTACATTTTGAAAATCTCATGATATTATCATTTTATCAAAATTTCTTCATAATATGGCAAGATTTTTCACCAAGACTTGTCACAGGGTTGTACATGTACCAAAAATGCAGTACATTGCGTAATAACTGCTACTCAGGCATTCGTTTGGATGTAACTGTCTACTTCAAAGTGTGTTTGGTTGATTTTTTTCTGCTTCAGCTTAAAAATTCAGTGTTTTTATAAAAACAAGATCTGTTCTCAGTTTATGGCCAGATTTTGCATTCTCCTTGAATTCCAGTCTCTAGCTTAACCCCAAAAACCATGAATGTCAAACACCGAAGAATCTAAGGGCTTGTTTGGATTGCCATTTACTAGGGAATTGTATTGCAAATAAGAAATCATGACTTACCCATCACACTAATGGCCCGTTTGGCACCCTGGATTCCAGGAGAAAGTGAGGGAAAGGAGGAGAAACTGGATGCTTTATTATGTTTGGCACCATGGATTAGAAGAGAAGTGGATTTGAGTGGAATCTAGGAGAACTCAAAAAGGCACTTTTAGCCCTTTTTCAAATCCTCAAAAAAAGGTGGGATTTGAGGAGAAATCCTTCCCAACGTGGGACCCACCATAATATGTCCCTAACTATGGGACCCAACATGATGTACATTTTCCATCCAACTTGTTGATAAGGTCACAAGGACCGGGATGAAGGGACCACACAAATTTCAGTTTAATCGAAGACTTTTGTGCATCATAAAGGTCTCACTCTCCATTTTTTCTTGTTTTATGGTCCACTTTAGATGTGGATTTGCTTTATTTTTTGGATCTTGGCATAAAATGATATGTAAAAATGGATGAATGGCATGGATTTAAAAATCGAGGCTAATACGATAGGCATACGGTGGGATTAAAATTTACACCGTCCATTCCTCCATGTTTGATTTCTCTCAAATCTTGGCTGCCAAACAGAAAATCTGGAATTGATAAGAAGTGGAATCGGTGAGAATTCATATCATGGAATCCACTTCTCCTCAAATCCATGGTGCCAAACGGACCATAACAGTGGTTGTCTGTGTATTTTGACCAACTAATACATGTGTTTGGGTATAGATGTAAATTACTGGACTTTCTCTCAATTTGACTAATTATATGGTTGGAAGAGAGGTAATTAGGCATGTGGGGCCACATTAATAGATGGACGGCTAAGATATACAGCACACCTGATGGACGGGTTGGATTTCATGAATAAAGCAGGTGGGCCGAAAGAGCTCGACTTCATGATAACTTACCATGGAGTCTACTCCATGTAATCACTAGAAATAGCAATCTAGACCACAATGACCCGGATCACATGATTCAGATGAAAACCCATTGAAAGCCCTTTGGTCCACACGTGCCAGCATAAATAAAGAGCCAGCTCAACCCATCCAAATAATGTAGTTTCCTAGTACGGAGACGTTTAAATGTGTAAAGGGCATTAAAATAGAATCCGGATCTTCTGCTTTTACCAAGCAGGAAAATCCCCTATTTTTATTGAGCAGCAGTGGGGGTTCTCTCCTCAATAAAAATAGGGGATCTAAATTCTTAACAATATTTCACATGACGATAAGAGTATTTTAGGAACTAAAAAATGTAACTCTTATTAACCAACAATGCATTGATTTACAGGATCCATGCAATAAATGTTGTGATGGGTCAACATGATTAATGTAGGTGATCTATACTTGATCTCTCAATTCATTTATTGCACTATGATGAATATACGATAATCCCCAAGTACATTTATTGCACCACCTCATGGTAGGAGGTCGTTGGAAAATGAGTCGAATTTAGAACTTCGAGTGTGTTGCAGCAAAGGAAAAAGTGGGGATGAATGATCAGCCATTGACAACATTATTTTTTCTTTCTTTATGTAATATGTAGCTGTACTATTTTCCTTTGCCTTTCTCTTTGTTACCTTCCCTCCATGTGCGTTGAACTACTAGTGAGAAATAAACAATTGAACGTGAGAGAGAGAGAGAGAGAAAGAGGGAGGGAGGATGTGAATGCCTTTGGTAAAAATGACGTGGTACCATGATTAAGGGCATGGATTTAAGACTCGGCCCGTCTAGCGTCAACTCACGATTCACTCAAGTTAGAGGTAAATAGGCCCGAGTTGTCTGAATCGGAGGTGATTCATCAGGGTGACTCGCAATCAAACCGGAGACCAAGTCCAAGCTGCAGCCGACTCATCCGGGTCTTTAAACCATGCTTATGGGTGTCAACAGGTTGGACTAGCTCATTGGGACTAACCCATTACAGCCTACTCCGGCCCAGACTAATCGGTCCTTTAGAGTCCAGTCAGGTCTAAAGTTTGATGCCGGTTAATGATTGGGCCGGGAGGGGCCTGGTTAAAGGTGATTTTTCGCCAAGCAAGAAGATAGTGCGAATGTGTATGTATATCTAAACCAGGTATCCTGTGGGCTCAGCCGTTGGTTGGCCCCTAACCAAATTCTGATATGATTGGACTACCTTGATCATCTAATAAATGGTCCTTTTCTCATTTAGTGATTATTTATAAGCCTCTAATTAAAGGGCTTGGATCGTCCAATCCTTGTGGTTTTGGACCATGGGTCATTCACTATTGAAATTACTAAATCGATCCATTTCGAGCTCATACATTTCTGCCACGTGTTCATATTTTGAGTGTTCACATATCCATTTGCCATCTAATTCTCAACCCAGGATGAGATTTTTAGGATCATTTGATACAATGATTCTTTAGAGCTATAAACAAATCAAGCCGGGGCCCACCTAATGGATGGCTTAAATTAATCGACACAACTATTTTCCAAATTTGTAGGCCAACGGTAACAAATAACTACTTTGGTTTTACCATGGTGGAAATTCTTGTTCTTGGCAATATCTGCAGAGATTTTCAAATTTTACATTATTGTCCAGACATTTGAGTAAATCCCTCTGAAAATAAAATAATAAAAAGTAAATAATTTAGAATTTTAAAAATACAATTACAGAATGATTTCTTTTAATTGTTGAATAATTTTTCTTTACAATTATGATGAATTCGTATTAGAATATCAAAAAACGAAAAAAAAAAAAATGCAGACAACTAGAAAATCTCATGGTATTACCACAATGATATCATCGGATCAAAATTTCTCGATAATATAAAAAGATTTTTCGCCAATGCTTGTCACAACGGGTTGTACATGTACCAAAACTGCAATACGTTGCATAATAACTTCTACTCAGGCCTTTGTTCAGATGCAACTATCCACTTCAATGGGTGTTGGATTGCTGATTTTTGTCAAACATAGATTAAAAATTCAGTGTTTTTTTATTATTATTATTTACAAAAATCAATTTCTCTTGAATTCCATCCTCTAGCTTAACCCCAAAAACCAAGCCCCAAATTTTAGCTGGAATATTAAAACCAATGAAATTTAAGGCATGCATGCGCATATGTGGTGTCCAAAGTAGAAAAGAAAAATATTTGAAAAATAAAAGTTACAAATTCCATAAAATAATCATTATCTTTATCCATAGTCTTGAAAATATAAGGTGAACCATTGTCCAAAGAATTCAAAATTTCTGCTTACTAAACTAACAAAAATATTAAAAATAAAATCCATCCTCAACCGTGCTAATAGAAAAAATCATTACTTCTTCCATTTTTCTCAAAAAAAAAAAAAAAACAAAAAAAACAAGTGTATCAAACAAACAAAATTTACAAATTCATCTTCTTCTTTTTAAAAAAAAAAAAACAAAAACAAAAAGCCCAAAGAAGGTACTCCTAATAGAAGAAGCCCTTTGGAACTCCCTTCCACGGAAATGGACATTTTGGTCACACAGCATCCCAATATTCCTTGAAAACAAAAAACGAATATACGCTTCTCTAAGTTGAAATGCAGATTGTAATATCAGCATATTGCTTCAAATGGAAGCGAGGGATAGATGCTAAAGCCTATGGACCAATGGTGATGTGTGCCAGGACCTGATTGCTGAATAGACTACTACGAAAAAATACATGCATCCATATACAACAAGAACTCTTCCCCCCCTTTTTTTCTTAAGATTTGGACCAACGGGATCGCACAATTTTACCCGTCCAACCACTGGCCCACGTAGCAAACGGTGGCAGGGCATCCGCATCACCAAACATGGGACTTCTATAACACCTGGAGAGTACAAGAGCGATTGATCATACTTCCATGATGGAGCATGTGATTTTGCAAGAAAATGATCTGTCCAAATTCAAGGGACCATCTATCTAAAAAATTTACTTATTAGAAACTGACAAGCACTCCGTCAGCTCTAAACTGAAATCAAAGGCTAAAATCTGCCGCGGCCACGGCCTCGAAAGGGCGGTGTTCCCTAATGTACCGAAATTGTAACTCTGAGTCAAAATACAAAACTGGAAGTTCCATCTATACCTTCTTCTATCTGCCCAAAGAATGGTGGCAACCCGGAAAAACTCAAAACGAGCTTGCTCCGAAATGGTAGGCTCGACCACACCTATGAAAGTTAAATCGAGGCCGAGCCGTTGAAAACAGCAGTAGGTAGAAATACAAATAAAATGGTCTTCAGATGGATCAAGAAGAAGCTCCCTCTACTCTCCCAGCGTCATGCCAAATCCAAATTTGTAGTCTTTCTTTTTGTGATCAACCTGCAAAACGCCAAGTAGATGGATCAAAACATCATGGCAATGGCCAACAGCAATATATCTGAAGAGGTATTATCATTGTTCTTTTTTTCTTTATACTTGGTGATTCAGACCGACTCGTCCATTCTTGAAATGAGTCAAGACACGGCCAAGTCACCACCTAATTTCAATCCCAACTCACTGTGTCAAACAGGATCCGACTCGACGTAGTCCAAGTCAACTTGGACAAGTGACATTCTACTCATCCGAGTTGTTGATCCTTCATATTGTATAATGCTCAATGAAAAGAAATGGCCTTCTTTCATTCACCCCAACAATCGTATCAGTGGAGTCCACTTCCGGGTAACATAAGTCCATCTGGTTGGTCCTGATCATTAGAGGGGCCATGCATAATATCTCCCTTACAAGCAAGGATTCTAAAATTTAGGGGACCCAATCAGACAGGCCGATCTCATGGGATGACCTTCTGGGACATCAGAGGATTGACCATATGAATAGTCTAAATCACCAAAAGATGGCCCCACATACAGTTTGCTGGGCCCAGAAAATGCTTGATCGGATATTGTAGATTCTTTGAAGCAAAACAATACCATAGACTCTTCAAAGTAAAACAGCATAGTCTGGTAAAAACATTTTCATTTTAGCTGATGAGAGGTTATTCTATTTGTTTCCAACTTTACAAGCCATGCTGGCCCCACACACCACTACTGCAGATTCCATTCCAATTTCCAATCTGCAATGCGTACATCTCAGCCATGTATTAGGTGGAACACTGGGTAGATGATCCAGACCAAAACAAATGTTGTTCTACCGTACACCACATGCAGAAACTATCAATGGCCTATGTTTTAGACCGTCTATCGTTTCCGTACACGAGTGGCCTATCTAATAATTTACTGGGCTGAGTGACCAAAGGACCCACATGGTGAGTCCCACCTTATACATGGATCGAATGTTGTAAATGTGCCCAGTTGGCATGTGCGTCAGTGTGCAAAGGTGCTTGGCAGGGTTTTTAGACTCGAAGACTCAGATCGACTCATTTGGTCTCGAGACGAGTTGCGACTCGCCTGAGTTGGGAGAGTGTATCGGCCTGACTTGCACGACACGTGAGTGACTCAGGGGGCACAACTCATGGTATCAAACTGGATCAGGTAGTCCCAGATCCAAGTAGAATCAACTCAGACAAATCTTAAAACCATGGTGCTTGGGAAGCAGTGCATGCGACACTTTCAAACCACCTATGTTGACTAGTTTTTCTTTTCTTGTTTTCTCTGGCTTTTGCCTTTTTCCTTAATAAATTTTCCTCATCGTTCAAAAAAAAATGATGCAGAATCATAGGAGGTCAAAAGGTTTTGAGGGGAATCAAACTAGTCAAGCTCACCTCTGCGGAAAGAATAAAATTCACACCCATATTTAGCCGCTCTTCCAGAAAAGCAGCCACGCACCCATTGGAATCAAGCTTCCCCCTTAAACGACACTGCAAAAACCAGAGTCATTGTCATATGTAAAGTCCAAGATAATAGACTGATTAAGCTCAAATACACGAGTTAATAGTTATTCATTGGATGCGTTCCACCTTGGATGAACCGCTATCGCCATGTCATGTGGTTTTCATGATATTACCCATCCAATCAGCAGGGCTTTTTGCATTCAGCACTGATTGTCCACAATAACATTTTGTGCCATCCATTGATCATTGACCAGACAGCTAAGACCATTAGATCAGTGAGTTTTTCTATTGTATTCAAGCCATGGAGAGACATAAACAATGAACAATCCAGAACGTGAACTATTGTTACATGTGGTGAATTCAAATGAAGCGTATCAAGCCAGGAAATCAGGGGGTCTTAGGGCTGGCCTTACCATTAACAAAAGACTGCATGTGAACCATTGATCATCTAAGAAACAGAGGTCATTTTCATTGTTAGTGGACAGGCTGCATCATGCCTTCGCAAGTAGAGCTGTCAATGGGTAGCTGGACCCATAGGTACCCAATGAACTGGACCTAATTTTAATGGGTCCAGGCACGATCTTTTGGACCCATTAAGAAATCAGGTCAGGTTCACATCTCAACCTTTGGACTGGTTGAAAATCGGGCCTAGTCGGGCTTAGGTCGGATCCAGTTTGTTTTTTATACTATAATCATATATATTTAATATGTATTGATGATTTTAACAACCAAATGAGGTTTCCTACGCCACACACATGTAAGAAAGCCACTTACACACCATACACATGTCAAAGTGGCACATGTATGTGCGATCTAATCCATCTATCAGTTGGGCTCAACCATGTAAATGCTATTACAATTCCAAAACCTAGATATAAAGACCTGACGGGTACTTGAACCCAATTGGATCCGGGTCCAGGTATTCAAGAACCATACCACTACCCAGCAAGACCTGAACTTGGTTAGCCTGAACTCAGTTACGACCCGACACAAACCCAACCCATTGACAGCCCTATTAATAAGGGCTCCACAGACCCCAAAGACTATCTTGGACAAGTCCACCAGGTGGAATCAAGGGAATCCTTCCAAAGCACACCTGCAACTTGCATGGCAATTGTCACCTTCAAGGATGAAGATCCGTTGCTGGTGACAGGCACATAATTGCCCTTTTTCCATTGTTAGTGGCCAAGCTGTTTCATGCTTTAATAAGTGCTCTCATGGACCCCGAACAATATCTTTGACAAGTCCACCAGGTGGAATCAAGAGAATCCTTAGCAACCACTTGGGCAGCTTGCATGGCGAGTACCACCTTCGTGGACGTATTCTTCGACAAGTCCACCAGGTGGAATCAAGAGATTCCTTAACAACCACTTGGGCAGCGTCCACAGAAGCCATGACCTTCACGGACAACACCTGTTGCCAGGGACAACAGCACATAATCGTCCTGTATTCGTGACTGGGTCACTGGGAGATATCTGCACTAAATGGATCATGCCTCAATTGCAGGTCTGCAGTCAATCTCCTGTCATTACATTAAAGATGCTCAATAGACTCTGGATGACAGTAAATGACTTGGAGCCAGACTGTCTCACGATTTCACAGTTTTGATCAAAATGGCTAAAAATAACTGGGGGCAGCACGGCCTGGAAATCAGAGACTTAGCCAGAGTGGTCCTCTTCCATTTCATTGATTTACCAACTTCCTACAATTCGTGTAGGAACAACCCTGGATGCACCATCTGTTATGCACTGTTCATATGTGAGAGAGATGAAGGGTTTCTTTAAGCTTTTCAAGACGGATTGGATGATGTCTGTTAGATCCCAATGCTGTTCCAAGCTTGGAAGAGTTGGTGTGGCCATAAGCATTGCAGCTCCCTGTGGCATTTAACTTTACTAGCCTAGCCAGGTTGCGGTCGATACAGAAGGATCGGAATATATGAACTTTAACAATAGGTCGGAATCATCGTTCCAGGTTTTTCTGAAGAGATAAAAGGGAAGGTTTTGTTGTAGTCTACGGGGTTGAAAGCTTGCCAAGAGCAACATTATCAAAATTTTATTCAGTCTTGGAAGCAGCATTTTTGTTTTCTGCTTTTGAGATGATTACTCATCTTCTTGTTTTTCTTTGTTTTGTTGGCTCTTTCACTCTTATTTTTTCATTTTGTTAATGAAGTATCAAAGTATCATTTTCAAAAATAAAAAATGTTTCTACATGCGCTCATGTTCTGCAGTTTTAAATGTATAAGAGAATTAGAGGGGAAATTATTCATTTGTATTTTATAATATGACCCCAAATAGCTAGGACAAGGATATGATGATGATGATGATGATGATGATGATGATTATTTAGTCTATAATATAAATCCAGTACAAGCACACCGCATGGGTGGGGCACCTTGACAAAAATAACCAATGTATTGATCTCACTTCACAAAGACATACATTCTAACCAAGCAACATAAATAAAGAGGACGATCATCCGAATGAATAAAAATATAGAGACCTCCTTCTGGATGCACACTTGAAATTTTACTTTCAAATCCGAGTACATCAACCTTTCAGATCTCAACTCAAACTGTGACATGAAACTGCAGGTTGATTCAATATCTAGCAGGATACACAGGTTTGAGCAAGTGGAAATAGAAAAAACTAAATAATATTTCACCAAACCAAGTAAATGGCCTCTTACTCTTTCCTGTTTCACAACTGGCCTTTGAGCATCCTAATTGGGACCTTTCCAAAAAACTACCTTAGTTAGGGCCAATGTTGTCAAAATCGTTATCATATAAGAAGACCCACTTGTTCATCAAATGTGAGATTGCTGAATGGGTGTGGAAAGAAGTTTCGAGTCCGTGCAACGTGAATCTGATTCCCAATCAAATGATTCAGACCAGATTCTGACTTTGGTTTAGTCATGCTAAAGGTGGGTCTCAAATGGCCTTGATAAGAGGAGTCGACCCGGTTTTCGTCGCCGCAAATCGCAATAGGGGTTGAACAGTATCCAATCGCAAATCGCATCGTACGTTGTAATATTTTTTATGATTTTCTTAAAATATGAAAAATATAAATAATAAAAACTTAGCAATCATCATTTTGCCATCAATATGCACCAAGTAATGCCATGTCATGATAGTGTTAAAGAATTCTTGTATTTCCTTTTTTCTGTCTTTCAAGAAATTTTCCTTAAAAAACATACAAACATCCTTTAATAATTTATGTTCTTGTTACCCTTCTTGAACGTAGAATCACATTGGAAAACAGCATTTGATTTTGTAGACCGATAAAAAAAGATATTTTGATTTCTAACCATCATTCCACGATACATATAAGTCAACATGATCGTAACCATCCATAAAAACATTCCAGATAAGTCATATATCAATTTATTGTTTCAACCAACTAAGTAAGAAATCATAAAAAAGAAAAGCTCAATGATTTACCATTAAAGAGAATATATATCATTTAATCCCTTATAAAGAACAAAATAAAATAATTTTTCCCTTATAAAGAACAAAATAAAATAACTTGCCTTTTCTAAACAATTCTTTTTTTTATTTTTTTTGAAATGTTTTTTTTCTAAATGATTCTTAAAGCCCCCACCAATTTAAAAACATAAAATGAAAGCCAAGAGAAGCTTAAATTAGAAGACAACAAGTATAATTTGAATCGTAAATCATAGGATTCATATCAAAAGGGATTCAAAGGTGGGATTCAAATCGTTTTGCTTAAGATTTGACTCAAATAGTAAATCGAAAATCATACAACTTGGATAACATAGGTTAGGACTGTCAATGGGCAGGACTGGACCAAGAAAAATCAAAATTTTGAGTAGGCCAAGCCTGAGTAGCTCAAAATCCAGGCATAAGCTGACCCCAGGGCCAGCCTGTTAACAGCCATAATCCTAGTGGGGATTTTACATGTTGATGAGCCCCTTAAACGCTTTATGGAAAAGACAAAGAAGGGATGTGATTTTCAAATACAATAGTTCATTGACACTAAGGTCAGAACAAGAATTCACATTACATTTTCATGTACCCGTGATGAACATAATACTCTGTTATTAATGAGAGCATTTAAATTTATGCAATTGCTGTATACACCATGCATGAGCACATGCATGCATGCATGCATGCAAGAGCATGCGCGCCACAAAAGGTGGAACTATATGATCCTCAACCCGAGGATAACCGCAATATACACTCATATTCAGTTTCTACAAGGTCCAATGGTTCAGTGATACAGACCAAACTTATATTGTTGCTCAGCATCATGGATGGACCATTCCCCGGAAACTACCCAGATTTGGAAGATCATTGCTGCCCACTGTGACAGGTTTTTTTCGATTGAATGTGGATTCTTGCTGTATTTGTATTCTTGGCCATTCATTTGCAGGCCAGAAATACATATTAGAATTGTCCTGTCAGGAAATTTTTTGGGGGCCTGAACCATCCATGATGGGGAATTATCTGGATAATTGAACCATGGGCCACTTGCAGCAATTGAGAACCCAAGTATACCCCAGGCCAAAGATTTAGTAAATTCTCGTGTTAAATGAGGGTACATATGTCCATGAGCTCCAATAAAATTTGAACACACAGCACATTGGTCCATGACCTAAACCATTCAACAGGGAGGTCCCACCATGAATCACCCACATCATAAAAAATAAAAACACACTCACTCATTATCTTTCACCATCTGATAGACAGGACTTCTTATGGCATTCATTGGTAGATATTTTGGGGGGTTGGGTGGCTGGGGGCATGGAAGGTCGAACTCCCTTTTGTATTTGTGCATTTTAGGTGGGTTGGTTAGTTGGCAGATTGACAAGAGAATCACGGCGTGTTTCTGGCTGTCATGGTCTTTGTTACCTATTCTTTTTCTTCAATATTTTCGTCAATGTTCAAACTGTCTGTGTGTGTGTGTGTGTTTTTTTTTTTTTTTTTTTTGGGGGGGGGGGGGGGTGGGGGGTCCCCTCTAGGTGATGGGATATCCCAAAAATCAGCCGTATCCGGAACTCAAGTGGGCCACACTATCTGAAACAGTGTGAAATCATGCCTAAAACATCTAAAGCACTTGTTTGAGCCCACCTGAGTTTTGGATATGGCCTTGGTGTGACCCATCATCCAAGTGGGGGACACACAATGGATGGGCTGAATTTCTAAACCACATCTCAGTGGGACCTATAAACGATCATGAAGATTTCAATGGGCAGATATCCACTCTCAACTGTTGTCCATGGTGTGGCCCACCTAAGTCTCCAGCCACGTCTCAGTGGGCCCTATAAATGATCATGAAGATTTCAATATGCAGATATCCAGTCTCAACTATTGTCTATCGTGTGGCCCACCATGGAAGGGTGCATCTGATTCATCGGGCTGATGCCCATCACAAATCACAGTGGGGCCCACACAGCTCGACCTCACGGGAAGCTTCCCATGAGGTCGACATCATAGTACCTTTTCCCTATATATAGATGTGTGTGCGCGCGCGCGCACATCAGAACGTTTTCATCTTTTCCCATGCTTTCCCTGGCAATACCATGGGGAGTAGAAATTCGTCCCAAAGACGAATATTTCATCACTGCAATATTGATGGAGAGTAAAGCTGAGGAAAAGACAGAATCCTAGGTGGCGGGTCCCTGACTACACTGTCAGAACCTGTTTTCATCTAGATATAGTTTCCCAGAAGTAGGGTGTCAATGGGCCGGGCTCGGGCCTGAAAATCAGAATTTTGAATAGGCCCAGCCCGAAACAGTTCAAAATCCAGGCCGGAACCTACCCCAGGCCTGGCCCGTTGACAGCCCTACCCAGAAGCCTTCCAAAGAGTGGCTTAACCTCAAGGCATAGAGAGTATATAATAATAAAGAAATATTGAAGTACCTGTCGCAGCATGTAATCATAGCCAACGCTTGTGGTTATATCTCTTGTCATATGATTGTATAATAAATCAGTTGCAAGCGAAACCTGGAAGGCCGAAGGCAACATGAGATACAGGTAATGTGGTGGTGACGGTGCGAAATTCAAAAAAGAGTTCCGTAACAGCTTATCTCCTCACCTTCTCAGATACCTTCTGCACATAGCTCAAAGCAATTATCCCAGTGCTGGCAAACTGCCCTGCTGCAACCTGCAGTACTTCCACAGCATTAACTCAACACCCATTTCTCAATATAATGCACCACACCTTCTGAAGCAAATGTCAAAATATGAAAACAGCGCATCTAAATTTTCTAATCCTCTTTAACCATATTCCAACTATAGTTGCACTAAGAATGAAGCAAAGCAGCAACAGATTCGGACACAGGAGCTACTGCGAAGAGTGTTTCAAAATGTAGATAAGTATAAATAGGTAGGAAGCAGGAGAGGGAGTGAGAGTCTGAATTGCATATGAAGCAGGAGCTGCACCGAGTTACGAGGATCCGGGAACAAAAATTCCAACTATAAATTAAAGCAGGTCAATTCAATTTGCAACTACTACTTCATGCTCAAGAGATCCACCTGCAACTACTACTTCATGCTCAAGAGATCCAATTTCAATTCAAAGACAAGAATAACCACTTCCTGGCCATGAAACATCAGGAAGAACTTCAGAATGAACTATAATGCTATACATGACAATCTGTAACAATAAATAAGCAAATGATTGTCTTGAAGTTGGTCAACACAAAATAACAGGACCACTGAAGATCTCTTGAAGGCTATTGAACACGATAGAGATCCATTCCAACAGACTTTCCAAATTCCTTCCCAAGAAAAGTATAGATGCATGAACCACATTAGGTCAGCCCAAGAACCATAATAAGCAGAGTCCATGGGAATAGATTGATGAAAACACCCTTCTCTCATCTTCAAATTGCAAGCACAGGGTCAGAGCATAAACAAGCCGTTTTGATTATCCAGAAACCATAACCTAGCTGTCCTGTAGACAAAAAACAAAGTAACTTGGAGACAGACGCATGTTGTTGGTGGAGATGGACACTCATGTCCGACACAGGAAACTAGAAAGCAACACGCTGATACACCCCATACAGTTATATGATAATAAATGTATAAATGAAAAAACTACACATAAAAATACATTAATACCATAAAAACAGTTATTAACACTAAACAACAATTAAGGAGGATAATTTCAGGTTTAACCCTAACAGCCACCATGTCTGACATGTCCACCACATCAATGGACGTCAAACACAGAAGGTGTCCAACACAGCACATTACTAAAAAAGGGGGGGTCGTTGTAACAGACAGTTACAACAACACAGAAATGAAAAGCTATCCTCCCTCCTAATACCTCAACTCAGTCATTAGTCCTCCTCACAAAGCATAACAAAAGGAAACAACAGAATGGGGAAATATTGCTGTGAAAAGAAAAATAAAAATAAAAATAAAAATAAAATTGTGCCCTATAATTGTTATATCAGAAGAGGCATCGTTTTCCCAATCTTTGGGTACAGTAAAGATTCTTCACTGGATTAGTTCAGTTCAATGTTTTGATTTGTTGAAGTGCTCAAACATGCTGTGGCTGAGCTCCTTTTTAACTTTTTCTAATTCTCATTTTATGGAGATGAAAGCATTGATGACTAATAGTTTTGAAAATTGACAAATGACCAAAACATTTATTCAAATGCCAGAATCCAAGTCTACTCGAAACTGCAATAACTACAGCAAATCTTCTCTCTAGCAATCAGAAGTCAGAACTTGTCTGATAAGATTTGGCGGTAGTTCTCATATGCAAAGAGAGTAAGAACATAATGCCTAGCAGCAGGATAACAGTAAGTAGAAAATGGATAGATGCGGATCAGGCACTCCGATGATAGAATATAGTAAATCACTAACATGAATAATGTTGCGGAAAAATGCCCACACGTGATCAATGTAACCGAGGCCAAAACACAAAAGAAAAAGGTCAAACCAAAACAAGAGACGAGGCACAAGGATTTACGTGGTTCAGCAATATGCCTACTCCACGGGGTAGCAACACAGAACTTTCTTCTTCACTAGAAATAAGAGAAACAAAATACATAGCTTACCTCTCTCCCACCCATACAAAAAATACCCAGAAGATGAATACCAAGGAATAGAATCACCTCTTTCTACCAATGGCCATCCTTATATGTAGACTACACCATGTGAGAGAGCACACCTTGAAAGACATAGGAGAGACTAGGCTTCAACATATGTCACCGTACGGACAGACGTACAGTCGTGCACACAAGAGAGGAGTTAGAGAGAGACTAGAGAGAGACGTCTATTGGGAGACGTTAGTCTGTCTCTCCACCGCGATAACAAATAACAGCAACAAAACAGTATGACTGACAAGATTAATGAAAATTCAGACTTTCAGAGAATCCATAGAAGTAGCTAAAGCTTCAACCCTTTCTTTCTGGAGTTACACTCATCCATTATCTTGTTGTTATATTCAAATCTCGAACCTTCCACTATCTTGTTGTTATATTCAAATCTCGAACCTTCAGTTACATGATTCTATAACTTCTAATCCTAAAACAAAACTGAACAACAGAAAGGTAGTCTCATGGAGCTATGCTTCTAGATACCCCAATAAACACAGAGAAGTACAGTTTTTCACATTATGAGTGTCCAGGATTTGTGTGTGTGTGTGTGTGTGTGTGTGTGGGGGGGGGGGGGGGGGGGGGGGGGGGGGGGGTTAGTACACACATCCCACTGTTTATAGACACACCCACACTGTTAGTCACACTTCAATGTTAGCCACCCCCCACGCTGGGATTCGATACCAGGACCTCAGTGTTGAAACGAGGTTATATGGGGGGTAAGCAGTAATGCTGCTATAGCTATCTCTAACCATGGCTCCCCTACGTTCCCTGCCAAAACCCTCCGAGGCAACCTCAGCCAAGGGTCCTGACCCCCAAACACAGGAGCACGGTGCTAAGGAATTGAGATTATATGAGTGTCAAGGAATTAACAAGAAATAAGAAAGTCATCATACCATCTTATCTGTGTTGTATCGAGCAGCAAAACCAATACCAGATTTTCTTTGATGACCAAGCCAAAATGCTTCACTGCCAAGAGACAAATGTGGAGTGACACTCTGCAGAACAACAATACACTTTCAGTAAGAATGTAAAAATGAATGTGTTCTCCCAAAGGAAGAAGGTTGCGTCTTTTGTACAATGAGAAAAGAAATCACAGGTTTAACCAGTTGTAAAACCCAGAAGAATTACAAATAAAACAGCACGTCATTCCCCACAAGAAACATATCCTTCTAGCAGAATAAAATGCCAAAAAGATTTTCTTTCCGTCTCTCATAGAAACAATGTTTCTTGATACCTCATACCAACTATGATTATTCACCATTACACTCAATGACAGCTTTCAGTATCCTACAAGGGATGGGAAAAGTTGGCTAAAGTTATTATAATTGAGGCTTCCTATTGGGTCAAACATTACCTGGCTTTACAATCAATACTTCCCTTTCAAAAACTTGAAAGTCCTAACTTTGGTGAAAGTATAGTTGCATGAAGCGTGAAGTGAAACAGTACTATATTCGGGTGTGGTTGCGGGAAGCATCTGTTTCAAAGCGAGAACATGTAGTTGGAAGGATCCTGCAACTAAGGGTGGAAGTGGTTCAGTATTCCAGTATTTCTTGATAGTTTTTTTTTTTATTATTATTCTTTCTTTCTTTCTTTTGTTATCCAGGACACATCACAGGTACAGCTTTTAGTGCGAAGATTAGTAGGGCAGCCTATAGTTGCACAAAATGTGAAGCGAAGCGGCAAAATATTTGGGTGCAGGTTGGGAAGAATCTGTTTCAAAGTCATCGGATAAAAATGGATAGGATACAGGAGCGGGAGCATAATTTCAAGAGGGAGCAACATCTACTTAGAAAGATCCTGCAACCAGCCATTTTGACAAGGTAGGAGCAAATACACAATTGCACAAAATGATTCTTGCATATGACAATCTGCATTCAGTCATAACAATTCAGATATTTACACAAAATGCTTCCATTACAGTGCATATAGCATAAAATCATACAAGGGGCATATCTGAATATCCAATACCCGGGATAACCAGATACAACACGGCTACAGAATACAGATACAGCATCGAGGTGGCAACGGGCCTGGGTTCAGGAGAGGCTGCAGTTCGCCTGTTTATTAGAAGTTCAGGCCCAGGAAGACCCATAACAGTCACAAACAAAGGCTTTGGATCAGGCTTCCCTAGAAAAAAAAATTCTCAAATATACATCCAGACTAGGAACATTCATTAATCAGGCCTCAATTTCAGTCCCAAGCCAAAACTGCGGTCCGTAAAACAAGGCCCAATTCCAGCACATTAGCAACAATACAGAAACTTAAGACTGATCATATGCTTTAGTGAATCAGAGAATTATTCAGAGCAGAATGTTTACTCCTTTACCTGGATAAAAGGTAACGCCATAGAAGGCACTACTCCTATATTACCTGAATATAATTGATGCCATAGAAGGCATTGTTCCCCATCTGGAACTGAGATCTGAAATCTTTACCCTGATAAAGAGAAAGGAAAAAACAATTCCAGTTATTGACAATGGAATACCCATACCACAAAACTGCTACAATGTTTTTAAGACAATTTAAAGAGGTCTTCCATCAACTTTCAAAAGATCTTGCATCTAGCTCATACTTAGGACAAAGAACAACTGAAATTGTCACAATGCAAGGACCCTATTCGGTTGACTGCTATCTGAATATGGTAAACAAGATCATCAGTGGGAAGGCATCAGCTGTGAGAAATACTAGCATAGAGCATGACAGGTTAGTAGAGGAAACTTCATGAATTTTTAGTCTGTCCAAGAGAAGTCTTAGCATGTTGAGAAAGAAGATGTTGGCACCCGTAAGTGTTTGGGTTTCAACTTTCAAGAAGCATGTTGAGAGAAGATGTTAGCACCCATAAGTTTTTGGGTTTCAAGAAATGGAGAGAGAGAGAGAGAGATGGCATAAGTCAGAAGATGCATGGCATAACAGATTAGTGGAGTATACACTTCCAGCATTTAAAAGCCTCAACGGAAAGTTCAAGGAGTGAAATGAGAACCGTTGGCATTGAATATCCAAGTCTTAAAAAAGAAAAAGTTGTAAAGCTTAAGAAGATCTTGATATGGTACTTTTTATCAATAATTTTGTTTGATTATTATTAACAAAGAAACATGGGTGGATGCAGAAATCCACAGGAACATCAAAAAACCCCATGAGCCCTTTTCCTCATCTATTTCCTAGGATATGCACAAGCAGTGTTTGAATTATCTCCGATATTATCGAAATATCCCCGATATTATCTCTATTTATAGCTCAGCGATAACGATAACACTGGTAGCAATACCGATAACACTGATAGTATAAAAAATTCTAGGATTCAGCAATGTATCACTAAATATCGCCAATGTATCGATATAGTCAATATTTTCAACTGTGTAAATTCCAGGCGTCGCTTGTATTGCTAATGCATTGATACCGCCAGGTGTATCGCCAATATTTTCAACCGTGTAAATTCCAGGCATTCCTTGTATCGTCAATGTATCTGCAATATTTCAATAATATCGCCAATGTATCGATATCGCCAAAAAAAAATTGTATATTAAAAAATTCTCATTTCATATTTTTATGGGTGCATGGTTGTATGCAACGTTCAATTTGTCGACGATAATATTGATAATAACGCGATATTATCATTATCACAACATGGGGATATCGAGACCACAATCTTTCGTTTCTTTTTCAGTTGTCAATGATTTGTTGGGAAATATCGTGTGTTGCCGATATTCTGAAATATCAATGGATGTTTGGATGGAAGGTTAGAGGTTGGATGAATAGATGCGATTGATGAGATGGTTGAACTGTTACTTACAACAGCACATGCTTTTAGGCCCCGATTAAATAAAAACCTATTATGTATGCATTCTTTTTGCAATTTTTTTATTCTTAAATATGCAAATATGTGTATTTTAGCATCTCCAGAGGTTTTACTAAAAGCTTCCACCGTTTTTCCCATTTTCCCCGCATTTCCGGTTATCAGCGATATTATTGGCGATATTGATATTGCTTCCGTATCCCCAGTTAGCGAAACTTGTAGCGATACCAAAATTTCGAACACTGTGCGCAAGAAGAGCAAATATGATATATGACCCCCCTCATCACTGATGATGGTTTCTATTGTTAGAAGATATTAAAAGCAAAGACAGACTGCACTGTTGTGATTTTATTCCTCTAACCATTCAAACATTTAACTCAGCATCTCAAACATTGCATGGATGTTGATCATATACAGTTCGCAAGGAAGACTGTATGATTGAACCTCAAAAGATATGTCATACATATATTACATTTGAATCACACAAGAAAAAAAGACAACCTTGTAGTCGAAGTTGAAAGTGCCCTGGGAAAAATGTGGCTCATTTTGAATCTGTATGAAACAAAACAAATGAAGTGTTAAATCCAAATTACCAAGTAAAATATAAGTGCATTGAATTTCCAACTGTAATAAAATAACATCCACAATTTACAAAAATTTCCAACAAAAAAAAAAAAAAAACCTGTGCATTCATCTTCAAAGTAAGGTTATCAGTCAAATCACACTTGGCTCTTGCATTAAGCCTCCCATCAGTCAATATCCTCCCTATGAGCATTAGCTGCAAAATACCCACCAAACATATCATGCTTCAATTAGACAGCCAGAAAACAAGAATGTAAATAATAATAAAATACTAAAAACTAGTTCAAAGTTGAAATGCCACCTTTGGGTCAAGAAAATTAGCCCCAAACTCATAGTGTGCAGTAGGAACTTTGATGGTTTCAGATGATTGGGAGGGAACTTCCGCAGAACCCATGAATACACTGATGGAGGACTCACAAGCTGTCAGTTATTTTTAGGACCAACAAAAAGAAAAGCAAATTGCTGCTGCACCAGATGCATCTATAGCTTAATCTACCTGTGACTAAGTGAGAATTTCTGATTGAGTCCTTTCGTAAAATCAAAGCGCAAACCCTCAAAAAGTTCTGGCTTTAAAGACACTGCGAAAACATGCATAAGATAAATTAATATTTCAGATAATTATATCAATTATAGCTGTCAGAAAGGCGTGCAATGTTATGTAATTCGCCAAATTATATGAGCATTCAATATAAAAAGAATGTACTTTCCAATGGGATAAGAGATGGTTTCCTGTGAGTTGTGCCACAGGAGAGCAAACTGGATGGGCCCCACCATGTTGTGTATGTGAAATCTATTCTGACCATTAGATGTGTTGCATCATGTTAGGGCCAGGGCCAAAAAATCCAGTCAATCAATGATTCAAGTGAGCCACATCAAGGGAAACAGTTGGGAGCGAATACCCAGTGATGATTTCACCAGGGCCCGCCTGAATTGCAAAATGGCCTGATTTATGGGCCTTGGGTGACACACCTAATGGATGGACTGGATTTAACATACATAGCATGATGGGCCCTGTACAAAATCAAGGGTGGGTGTCCCCCTCCCAACTAGATCCATTGGTGTGGCCCACTTGAATCACGGATCTACCTGAATTTTGGGCTAACCCTAACATGGGGTGACGCACCTGATGGTTGGAGTGGATTTCACATACACATCACAATGAGACCCACCCAAGGTGGCCCCTTGTTTGCTTGCACGAATGGTTTCCTACGAGCTGCTCACAGGAAACCATTTCTCCCAATGGGATATATCAAACATTAGAGGACGCTAAGGGTGCAGGCCACAATTTCCTTATAATCTAATAGAAGGATGTCAAAAAATCAAAGGGGAATGGGAGAAATGGGGAAAGAGGAATGAGGGCAGGTACAACATAAAAGTTGGGGTTGCCGGAAAAATGTAAGTGCCATTTTGGTAGTTAACTGAATGATCTTTGAAGGTAGTTCTGGAATAGAGGAGGTGATAGCTAGAATTGAAGCTATGGTGGGGAATGGGTCTCAGCTGTAAAATTTGTCCTCCCCTTTTGTTGGGATCTATTTCCTTGTTCACTTGTATTCTTTTCTCGCTTTTGTGAGCTTGCTAATAATATTATCGTCATCTTTCAACAAAAAATCTTTGAAGGTAGTGATTGCATACAAATATTCAGCTAGGGATAGGGTTCCAAGTAGCATCTTCATGGAAAACGTCCCAGAATATCGAAAGAGATCTAATAAGTTTTAGAATGACTCAAGGGGTTGGGGGGCGGGGGAATCAAGGTTCAGGTGGGAGTTGGAGATAGAATAATGTGAAGACATATAAGATAGGTTTGTCCACCATTAGTTTCCCTAGGTTGTATGATTTCAATCATCTGAAACGTGTGCTTGACTAAAGATGTTACGAGTTCACAAATCAAAATTTAGTTCGGGATACTACCTTTAGCTGGAAATCAAGAAACTTTGAAATGGATCTTTTTGAGGAATAAATTACATGGGACAATTCGGAAAACAATCAACTCCATGCATAGTTTTTTTAGTTAAGTCTTTTATCTATTCCTTATCATTTGACAGTGAGACGAACTCCTCCTGCACCGTCATTCAGGGAACATATATCCTTCTTAGACAAGCAGCTTTTTGGCTAGTGGTGTTGAACCATATACTTGCATTGAACCACCTTCCCTATTGGAGACAAGGTTCCCTAACATTTGATTCATATCTAAAGAAGTAAAAGAACTAGTTGACCATCTCTTTCTTCATTGCAAAGTGGCAAGAAGATTTTGGAGCCTATTCTTTATGCCCTTTGTGTCTTTAGCATTTCAAAATAGGGAATGGAGCAATTGAAAGGGATGGAAACAGCCGACTATTTGACAACACCATAGCTACATCCAAAGTGGGGCCTGCAATTTGGGCAATCTGGATGGTAGGATGCGTGTGCATGAATGCGTCCGCATGTATCGTGGATGGGTCGGCATAATTTCATGAATTATGGAAAACACATCAAAATATTTGACATCCACTACTGTATATCATCATCATCTAAGTCTTATCCTAACTAATTGGGGTCAGCAACATTAATCATGTTCCACCATTCCACTCTATCAATGGTCACAACTCCACTTTGATCATACATCAGCACTTCTGTATATATTACAAAATTACAAGCATGACTTCAATACCATGCCCCACCGCAAGCACCAAGAATCAATGCACACATAATCTCCCACTACAAAATGATGGTTAATGGGAATCTAGCAAGCATTGTCCACATAATCTCCCACAATAAAATGATGGTTGGTGGGAATCTAGCAAGCATTTTCAAATGGGAATTTTCAAGTGCTCATTTTGGTATACGTGTTAAGCTTCTTGCCCATGATATGGATGGTGGGAGATTAGGGGTACAATGCACACTGTGTGCAAACAATTTCTTCCCTCTGTGTGTGTACAATCTCTTTCTACTTAAGAAGACAAAATGATCAATATGTAAAGACTGCAAGGTTATACCAGGAGATAGTTTGACCACATAACATATGTGAATGGTTATGGATGTTTATATTAAGAGATGGAAGAGAGGCACTGAAATCAATGTGTCCAAAAACGAGTTTGTGGGATTTAAAAGGAGAGAAAACAGTTTTTTTCTATAAGGAGAAAATTCGTGTTATTTTAATAATAAATTGATGAAAGAAGGAAAGTGGAATGACGGGGAAGAAGATAATATTATGTTGAATGAGATTGTTGAGTGCAATATGAAAGTGGCAAAAGAAGTTTTAAAAGTATATAGAGGGAAAAGTCACTCATATAGGGAAACTTGGTTCTGGAATGATGAGATGCAAAAGGCTATCAGCAACAAAGGATCATGTTCCAAGGCTTAGCAAGGGAATGGATATAGTTACACGAAGCATGAAGCAAAATGGTAAGAAATTCAAGTGTAGGAGCCGGGAAGCATCTGTTTCAAAATGTAAAAAAGCATAAATATTTAGGAAGAGGGAATAGGGGTCCAAAGCGCATTTCAAAGAGGTTGCAGCACCTAGTTAAAAGGATCCTGCAACCAAGGAAATGGACATGAGGAAAATAAGAAGAACGTGGAAATGTCAAAAAGAACACTAAGAAAGTAGTGAGGCAAAACTTATGGCATAAGATGATCGGTACAATAGATTGAGGACAAAAGAAGGCAAGATGTCTTCAACATTCAAGCTTGCATAAACAAGGAGGAAATATATTAAGTACAAGCTTGTATTCAAAGTTCAATCTTGTCTTCAAAGTTCAACCTACATCATGCTATATATATTAAGTACAATGACCAGAGGGCATTGGTTTAAGGATGATGCGAAGAATGAAAGGTGGTGAAGCTATTCCAGAACTTGTTAAATATAAGGTTTTCAAAAAAAAAAAAATGGTTACATAACAGCCGTTACAGCCATTATGTAACAGTAACGGTGCAAACTGTTATGCATTATGGGGATAATGGCTGTTTGAAAAAAATGGACCATAACAGCCCGCTGAGGGGCCAATACAATTTTTTTCGTTCAAAAAAAAATTACGAAGGCCATAATGGACGTTGTATTGTCCATTATGGCCCGTATAATAACGGTCACGGCAATCGCCGTTACCGCCACCATTATCCTTATTGAATACCTTTATTAAATAATAACCACTCTGAGAGTTGAAAGATAAAGGAATTATAAACTCAAATAAGGCCAAGACCAATGATACTTTCATAAGATTAACACATCTGAAGTAAAAGAAGCTTTAAGAAAGAAAAAGATAGGAAAAGCCCACCGATCGTATGGCATACCAGTAGAGGTTTGGAAGTGCATGGGAGATTGGTTTATTTTGGTTAACAAAGTTGATCGATAAATTTTAAGATCAAAGAAAATGTTAAATGAATGGAGGAAAAGTATAATGGTACAAATTTACAAGAATAAAGGAGTCATACAAAGCCACACTAACTATCATGGGACTAAACTCAAAAGAGTATACAACTTTTGGAGAGGGTAATTGGAAGCAAAGATTAAGGCATAAGAAGAATGTATCAGACAACCAAATTGAACTCATGGCAAGAAAGTCAACCATTGAGGCTATTTTCCTACTAAGACCACCATTGGAGAAATATAGGGCGAGGACGAAATCTACTCATGATCTTTATTGACTTAGAGAAAGCATACAGTAGGATCCTAGGTACCTAGAGAGATAATTTGGTGGGTGACAAATTTGGGAAAGAAAAGATTCTCAAGAGGATATATTGATGTGATTAAGATATGTACAAGGGAGCACTGACAAATTTGAGGATCACTGATGGAGAGACAAATGAGTTTCCAATTAATGTAGGCTTACACCAACAGTTGGCATCCAACCCATATCTTTTTTCATTGATTATGGATGAGTTAATAAGGCATTATCAAGAAGAGGTCCCATGGTGATGGCGTGTGTTATTTATAGATGGCAGAGTTTTAATTGACGAGAGGAGACTCGAGAGGGAGGGTCAACGCAAAGCTAGAACTATGGAAGGATGTTTCAGAATCTAAAGATTTTTAACTCGTTCAAACTAAAACAGAGTACATACAATGCAACTTTAGTAACAATGGGAGAGGAAAAGGGAGCTACTTAAGATTTTTCACCAAGAAGTTTCCCAAAATGACCATTTTCGATACCTTGGGTCAATAATTTATAAAAGTGGAGAGATTGAGGATGGTGTTGCCCATAGAATCCAAGCTAGGTGGAAGAAATGGAGATTTGCTTCTGGAGCTTTATGTGATCGTCATGTACCACTCAAATAAGGGAAATTTTATAGGATACTTATAAGACCAGCCATGCTTTATGGAACAGAATGTTGGGCAGCTATGCAACAAAAATGTTCATAGGATGTGTAGCTGAAATGAGGATGTTGTCAGAGATGAGTGGCTAGATGGGGAAGGATAGAACTAGAAATAAATGTGCACGACTGGGCATTTAGGAGTAGCACCAACAAGTAATAAGATGAGGGAAAGTAGACTTGGATGGTACAGCAATGTGCATTGGAACCAGTAACTACACCGATTAGGAGTGACTAGGTTCAAGTTGAAGGCTCTAAAAGGGCAAGGGCAAGGCCCAAGAGGACATGGGTGGAGGCAGTAAGAAAAGATTCGATGACATATACCTCAATCCAAACCGTCCAACAGATGGGGCGCAGCCCCAAAATCAGATAGACTGGAGATCCCACGCCTGTAATAACTTTTCTTCTTAATCTGGACATTGGCTACTTAAAATTCTATCCGTCCATTTGATAGCTACTTATCTAACATTCAGGACCATCCATCCACAATTTTTTTAGCCCACTGTAGTGGGGCCCATTATTTGGACACTCCATGTATGCCACATGTACGGTATCCATGCACACACTCATGAATCATCACATTCATGCCAGTGGAGGCGTAACAACTCCTCTACATTAAAATAATAATAATAATAATAATAATAATAATAATAATAAAATTAAAATTCAAAAAAAAAAAAACATCCGTAACGTTTTAAATCGCAATCTCTCCCCAAACAAGACAAAACGCTGCATTTCATTTTATTTTTCACTATCATTTTTCCAAACCCTGAATAGATCAAAGAGAGAGAGGGCTATGCAACGATTCTGTTCAATCTCACATCAAATCGAAATCCGAATGCAATCAAATCAACCGAAATCCAATAGAAGATTCAGTTCACCAGGGCCGTTCGATAGAAAAGAAATGTTTCGAAACGGAAAATCTTCAAGAAATGGACACTTACTGAGAGCTTCCCTTTGGATTTCTTCAAAAGGGATGGGGCATGGGAGATTCAAATAGTCGACTTTCTCCTCCGTCTTGGACTCTCCGTCCTTCGCATCGGACGGAGGAGGAGGGACGGCGCTTGCTAGGGGCGGAGGAGCGGCATGACTGAAGTACGATCCCATCTCTCTCTCTCTCTATTCTAGGGCGGAGGAAAATGGGAACGAAGGTGCGTAGGTTAAGGGAAGTGGGTGCGTAGGTTAATGAAAGCTTCGCCCTCGGTGGCTGCTGTTGTGGAAAAGAAGGAGAAAGAGAGAGAACAGGGTTTTGAGAGGGTTTTTCTGTTCGTATACGATACGTAACAACTACGGACGAGCACGGTGATGACTCTGCTACTCGGGAAGCCTGCTTGATCACGAACCCTACTCTACCCGCACGTGCCAACCTGGCATGTGTGTGTGTGAGATCTGGACCGGTCGTTAGTTTGGGCCCACTGCTTTTGAGTTGTGCCCCCCGGAAACACTGGAAGCGGATTGGCTGCTGCACCCTACACCAGCTACGTTGCTGGTGTAGTGACGTCATTAAGTTCTGTGGGTCCCAGCATGAGGTACTTGTTATATCCAAACCGTCCGTCCATGTTTTGGGATCATTTTAAGGCTTGAGCCAAAAACTAAGACAGATCCAAGGATCCAGTGGACCACTCCCAGAAAGCAGTGGTAGATTGAACGTATACCATTGAAACCTTCTTGGAGGTCTCAGAAGTTTTGGATCAGCCTGATATTTATTTTTACCCTTCATCCAGGTCCTTGTGACCTTATGAACAGTTTGGATGGAAAATAAACATCATGGTGGACCCTGGGTATCTTTTAACGGTGAGAATCATCGTCCCCACTGCCTTCAGTGGTGTGGTTCATTTGAGTTTTGTATCTGACTCATTTTACGTATCATGCACTAAAATGATCTCATAAAATGCATGGACGGTTTGGATATACGAAATACATCATCGTAGGGTCCACATGGTCTTAATCTTTTTTGAACCGTTCGTACAATCACACTGCTCGAGGACTGCGCACTCGCTCTGCGTCCGCCACGTCCCTACACCAGCAACGTAGCTGGTGTAGTGCACCAGCCAATTCGCTTCCGGAAACACTCGTGTGGAAACTGAAGCCAAAAATGAAAGGCTATCAAACAGATGCATGATATAATGCTCAGCACATGCTCTTAGCTTGCAAAAGTGGGACCCATTTTGTAGTCATCTAAACCGTTGATATTATGGGCCCCACTTTTAATGGTCCGGAGACTGAAAATCTCCTAGATCGGAAAACCCTAGACCTTTCAACAGACGGTCAACAAAGAACCCACTGAGAAGTACAATACAGCAACGGTTCTCATTCAATCAATACAAAACTGAAGTTTGAGGTCTTTTAATCAGGGGTATTTTTGTACATGGACCATCCATGGTGTGTACCACCATATCAACGTTTCAGATCACTGAAACATGGGCCTCATGTGTGCAATCTCTCTGTCCGGTTGCAAAACGTCCAGACGTGGTCCTCCTGATGATCAGAATAGCGTGATTGTTCGGCCCACTGAGGAACGACTGATTAACGGTCGGGATCTAGGAAAGGAGATCCATCTCCTTAATAGCTTTGAGGACGAGCTCAACATGCCTCAAGCACGATTGGTGGTGGCCCACTACCTGAAGAACGGTAGTTGAGGACCGTTGATCTAACTTTCCATCTAGCGTGTTATATCCATGCATGGCCCACCTTTTCCACCATCGAACACCAAACAAATTAGACGACCCTAGCCATAAGCCATCAATCCCCGTTGAATGTTAGTCGTCTTCTTTTACACCGTCCATTTGAAAAACCTCTAATCAGATGGCTGGGATCATCCGGCAGACACGTTGGTCCCTGCCTGCCATATGATCCTCGTCCGTACTGTCGTTGGGCCTTAAAAAATACATACAAAAGTCACGGTGGTCAATCCGATCAGTGGCTAGTAAATGGAAAGTTGGGAATAAAGACAGCACATGATCAACGGTCTTGTGATCTTCCAATCTGGAAAATATTCACGGCATCCGGCATCAACTTGTGTCCCTAGAGATCAACGGTCTGGATCCTTAAACATGAGCCTGTTTGTTAACGCTGCAAGAAATCACGTAATCTGGAAAGCGCTCCCATATTTTGCCCCGAGTTTTGTCCGCGAAGGAGTCCTGGCTTAACGGTGAATCTAGGATGCACTTGCCAACTCTTTTTTAAAAATCTGAAACTGCCCCGCTAGGGCAGAGATTTTCTCCATTGCGTGATATATGAGACAATTTTAACATGTGTAACTTCTCTCGGCCTACCATGATTTATGTTAGATCCACACCATCCATCAACCTTTGTAGATCATTGTAGAGCATGAGCCCAAAAAAATGAGACACATCCAAAGCTCAAGTCGGCCACACCACATAAAGAGAAAAGAATTGAACGACTACCGTTAAAACCTTTCTAGCATCCATTGTGAGGTTTATTTGGCATCTAACCTTTTCATATGGTCGCACAATCCTGAATGAAAGGAAAACACAAATATCAACTTGATCACAACCTTTTGTAGCCCGAAAAAGTTTTCAATGGTAGGTAGCATGTTCTCACTATTTCCTATAGTGTGGCCCACTTGAGCCTTAGATCTACGTTGTTTTTTGTCTCATTCCCTAAGATGATATGGGAAGATGGATATATGATATAGATAAAAGGTATACATCATCGTAGGCCCCACAAATCGCCCATCTCCAACTAGGTCCTAGAAGGGTAGTACCCAATCACTGACTTGCTAGGTGCAAAGCTTTCCTATGAAATTCATTTACTGGAATGAGAGGTGGGGCCCACTATGATGTTTGTGAGAAATCCACCCCGCTCATCCATTTTTTGGAGCTTATTTTAGGCCATGCTACTAAAAATGAGGTGGATCCAAAACTCAAGTGGGTCGCACAAGAGGAAACAATGGGGATTTAGTGACCGCCATTGAAACATTTGCATTGCCAAAAAAGTTTAGGTCCATTTTATTTTATTTTTTTCACTTTATCCCAGTGGGAATGACCTTATAAATGTGTTTTGGATGGCATATAAACATCAAGGTGTGCCCAGGAAGATTTCAATGGTAGGAAACTCTTTCTCCATTTTTTCCTCTCATGTGGCTTTTTTAGTCTTGGATCCACTTGATTTTTGGTCCCATGTCCTAAAATAATCCGAAAAAAATGGATGGATGGAGTGAATTTCTCACAAACATCACAGTGGCCCCACCTAACATCGAAAGGCTTCTACAGGAAATTTGAGTTCGGATTGTGGTGTGTTGCATACCACCGACCTTGTTTTGTGTTGGCGTCACCAAGTTCTATGGGCCCCACCATTATGTATGTGTTATATCCACATAGTTTACCTATTTTGCAAGATAAGTATAGGGCATTATCAAAAAAATGAAGCAAATCCAATTATTAGGTGAGCCATAACATAGGAAACAGTGGTGATTGAATGCCCTGTCATTAAAAACTTCCTAGGGCCCATTGTTGTTTTTATTTATCATCCAACTTGTTCATTAGGTCACACAATCCTGGATGAAGGGAAAATACAAATATCAACTTCATCCAAAACTTTTGTGGTCGTCAAGAAGCTTTTAATTGCAGGTGTTCAATCACCGCTCCACATGAGATTTGGATCTTCTTCTTTTTTATGATCATTCCCTAAAATGATCTGAAAAAATGGATGGATGGCGTGGATAAAAGACATATATTATGGTGGGGCCCACACAACACTGTCTAATAGCTAGGGGCTACTGACATCGTTAGTACGCAATTGGGATCCACAGGTAGGGTGGACCCTTGACTATGGGGCCCACCCTAATGTATGTGACTAAATCCCTGTCCATCTGTATTGAAAGTTCATTCTTTGATCCAAAAAATGAAGTAGACCAGAACTTAGAAGGGCCATAGTACGGAAAAGAGTGGTAACTGACCATTAAAAATTTCTTGTGGGCCATAAAAGCTTTAGATTAAGATGATATTTGTGTGGTATCTTCATCTAGGTCTTTATGACCTTATCAACTGGTTGATGACAAATAAACATTCTGGTGGATTACATGGAGTTTTTAATGGTATGGATTCAAACACGATTGTGGAGAGGGGGCAAATGTGTCAAATTAACATATTTCAAACATTTTAAACGTTAGTTAACAAACAGGTTGTTCTATATTCAATACTTAGTTTCCGACTTCAGATTCAGACTTTAGATTCAGACTTTAGATTCAGATTTCAGAATTCAGACTTCAGAATTCAGATTTATCAAAAGGGTTCTAAATATATGTATGTGAAAGTAATTCCTACCACTTTTGGTTTGCCGCACCTCAGTGGGTGGAGATGAAAAGATGGACGGCTGGATGATTCGAACTCTCCAGCTATGGGTCTGCTATAGGTGGGCCACGATGCTGATATTATGTAACATGAAGATCATGACCATCGAGTTAGTGGCACTTGAATGGATGGTTGAAACAGAACTTAATAGTCAGCTCACAATTTTAGTTACATCTATGGCCAAGCAGCCATTTTAGTTACTTCTGCCTCAAGCAGCGTACCTTTGTTTCTACTTAATTAGCAGACAAGCAATGTTGATAAGTATGTTTTTTAAAATGCCTCTTTCAAAAAATTATTGAACCATTTAATTCAGTAGTGACGTAATGGTGGGGCCACCTTAATACATGTGTTATATATCTACTATTGGCCCAAAAATAGATCAGATCCAAATATAGAGTAGACCACACCACATAATACAGTGGACATTGAACGCTTATCATTAAAAACTTCATAGGACTTGTTATGGGTAAAACCGAGCTGACCTCAAATCTTGTGAAAAGCCCACAAGAATTGTAGGCCGAACCAGCTAGGTCCTTCACTTGGGCACTGAGATTGCCTGCATGGTAGGCCACAAACATGTAGAGAGCTGAGGACCTAGGACGAGTTACGACAAGACAGCCTTAGTGATGGTCATTTCGGACACGTTAAAGGCAAACCTAACTTTAACCATCTATCTGTAAGACTGAGCAGACCATGAGGTCGGCCTTGACCATAGTTCTTGGCTAGCCAACCTGAGCTCCAATCGCCATAACTGCAGGCGAAAGTTCAGGAACGCAACCATAGGAGACAGACACATTTCTAGTCGTTGCCAATGTCTCTCACGTCTTCGATAATCACGCAGCCTCGTGGGTTTGACTCATGCACCTTTTGCCATGATAACAGCCCACGATCACTCTTTGACTGCTGTAAGAAGAGGCATCCACCTCCGGTTCAAGGCATATAGACGAGTCCACTCGCAAGCCACCACCTATCTTTTAACTACCAACTTAGTCTTTCTTGTGTCGTGCAGGATCTCTTGATGAGGTCCAGCTGGCTCACCAGCTAGAGAACAGTGCCATGCATCCATCGAAGGTGGAAATCCCGTCCATCTCATTTGTTGACCAACAATCTACAACAATAGATTGGCGTCGTCTGTGGAAATCGACAGTCAAGTCGTGTTCTCACCAATTTGGAATTTTTCCGCCCCCATTCGCTCTTAGAAATCTCTTTGTTCGAACCACCAATGAGAGGAGGAAGGAAAAAACAAGGGAAACGCACCTGCAGGGGTTGGGTCGTCTCATGCCCAGTATAATGATGAAGATGCTCTTGAAACACTTGCTCTCCAAATCGGAGGGTCATCCAAGCATTTGTCTTAGCAGAGCGGACTGTCAAGGTCCCACAATTGCAGTGCCCAAATATCCATTTTCGAAGAGCAAATGGGTAGGGTGACCCAACAAATCAAAGGATTGGATCAACGGTTCACCCAACAATTGGACGAGATCCGAAACCTTCTAGCTAGTCTGGCTCCACCCCCTCAGTTGTCGATTCACTTGCCCCTGCACTCTCAAAGGGCAGGAGAACCTTCACAAGCTTACCAGTAACAACCGTCTCGCCCGGTCCAAGGCCAGACACCAGAAGATAAGGCAACTATTCGAGCTCCTATCGCGTAGACTCACCCTACAGATCTGCAAGCAAATGATCTGCGGCATAAGCTGGAGGAGCGCCGCTTAGCTTGGCAAAGCCAAGCTCCAGATTGTGTGGACGATAACATTCCCCTGTGGGAGGCAAAACTTAAAGAGCCTAGGGAACGTATTTGGTGACCTACAGTGGGCGCAAAAGGAGAAAGCCTTGATCGACTTAGCCGAGTCCCCATTAACCAATGACAATCGGGTGGAACAACTCCCGAACGGGTTCAATGTGCCCCAGCTTAAGCAATACAACAGGGTAGGAGACCCTGCATAACACCTAGAAAAAATTCGAGTTTGAATGAAACTTCTTAGAGCCAACAACAATATAATGTGCAAAGCTTTTCCGCTGTCCCTAAAGAACTCAGCCTGGACCTGGTTCAGGAATATAAAATCGAGGTCTATTAGCTCTTTTGTACAGCTTGGTCGAGCCCTCGCGACGCAATTTATTGAAAGTACTGACCCGAGGAAACACTCCACTCACCTTGCGACAGTTAAGCAAAGGGATGATGAGTCCCTAAAGGACTACCTTGCGAGCTTCAATGTCGAGGTTGTTCAAGTCAAAAATTTGTCACAAGATGTGTTGTTACACTCAATGATTGGGGGATTAAGAGACATAAAGTTTCTTTGGTTAGTCGGCCAAGAACCAGCTCAGTATATGGCCGAATTCTTAGACCGAGCTCAGAAGCACATTAATGTTGGAGAGCTGGTCAGCGCTCATAAGTCATCTTCAAAGAGGAAAAACTAGAAGGAGGATTCTAGTCCAAAAAAGTGGAAAGATGATCGAGGATAGTCTAGTCGAGGCAGTGCCCCCGAGGAGCCAAAGCCTCGATTGACCAGTTCAAGCGATATACATCGCTTAACACGCCTGTCGAGCAGATGTATTTGGAGGTGAAGGATAAACGAATGTTTACTCGACCAGGGAAAATCAAGACTGACTCCAATCGGAGGTCTAAGTCAAAATATTGTTTATTTCATAAAGATCATGGTCACAACACGACAGATTGTTTTGACCTAGAATAACATATTAAGGCTCTCAACCGACAGGGCTTCTTACGAGAATATGTCGCCCAGCATCAAGATGACCAGAAGGCGACAACTCGGAACAACCCATAAGAGGAACAAATCGACAATAATCTAGTGGAAGAGATCCACGTGATTTTTGCGCGGGCCCACATGAGGAGACTCCAATAACGCTCGGAAGGTGTATGCGCTTCAGACTCAGACATCGAAGTTCGGGCTTTCTGTCAACATTACAAGCCGACCATCTAAAATGCCCTCTGGCCGTCGCCGATCATTCAAGCTTGAGCTTTCAATATTACTGTCTTCAAGTAGTGTTGACCACTTGAGTATTGGATCTGCCTCATATTTCAGTCCATAGCCGAAAATAAGCCAATGAAAATGGTGGACATGGTGGATTTCTTAAAAACACCGTGGTTGGATTCCTCCATTCTATGGTGGGATTCAATAATACCTTCTCAAGCTACATGGCTCACCAGAGTTTTGGATCTTCATTATATTTAGACAAATCAATTAAAATGAAATTGAAAAATTAATGGACATAGGAGATTTCTCATAAACATCATGGTAGACCACACGACAATGAGTGCAGTTTCAATATCATTATTGCAAGTTATGTGGCCCCACTTGAGTATTAATCTACTGTATATTTAGACCCACCCCCTAAAATAATATGAATAAAACGACTGACGGAGTGAATTTCTCAAAAACACCATACATTGTATTTCCTAACCTGGCACATCTAGTCATTACGCTCCGACTCATAGTGACCCAATACGAGTTACTTTTTTGTCAATTAAAAAGCAAAATAAAAAAGCTTATAAAAATAAGTTACCTTTTTCTTTTTATAAGTTACTTGTTTAACAACCAAGACTGTAAGTTGAAAAAGTAATTTATTAACTTGAGTTAAAAAGTAACTTAATAAGTAATATCCAAACGGGCGGTAGTGTCCATACATAAAAATGTGCCGGATTAGCATGAATTGTAACATCGCTCAGCTATCTTCAATCCAACGGTTAAAATCATAACAAAAAATATATAGCTATCTGATTGGTGGACCACACCATTTTATTAAAGAAGAAGAAGAAGAAGCAAGAGCCATAAACAGGGAGAAGTCTAGATTCATGGGGAAGATAGCAATTGTGGGCTAGGCCCATTCATGATGGGCCTACAATGAACGGCTCATCATGTGCCATAGAAAAATCGGCTAGGGCCATCTCAGTTGACCTAGCTAGACCCATTGCACCTTCAGAAAACAAGTGGGTCGTATAGCGTCCTTGGGTCTCAAATACATACAAGTGGGGTCCACTCTTTTGTGGTCCAGATCATTGGCGTTCTATCACTGGCAAACTATTTCAGCAAAAAAAGTCAAAGACAAGGAACTGTGGTCCTTCCGATCAACAGCAATCGAGGGGAGAGTTGGGAAAAAGACAGTAACGTTTCACATTCAAAGGAGATTTTGCTAAAGATTGAGCATGCATGATTGCCAATTTGTGTCCACATAGATCAACGGTCTGGATCATCAAACCATGGCCCCTCTTGTAGAAACTCAATACTTGACTATATGTGTGTGATGGAAAGATGGATGGCTGGATGATCACAACGCCCTAACTGTGGACGTTCCACCTCGATATCTTACACGTGTCACAATTCAGTGCTTCAGCGCGGCTGCTGATGCGATCATCGAAATGTCCAAAATCATCACTTTCCCATAAGTGAGATGATTCTTTCTGGCACAAATATCAGTGCCAAAAAGACAAGTATTCACATGGTTAAAGGGTCCAAACCGTTAATGTTGTGGGCCCCACTGTAGACTGACCGACCGTAGATAAATTGCCAGTGTCTGGATTCTTTGAGTGCAGGTTTGACCTAAGACCCAACTAGAACCACCTTAGATGGACCTGAATCTGACCCAGACCCAACCCTTACGATAATGGATCGAGTATGGGTATAGCTGGACATAAGCCGAGCCAACTCGGTTAACTCAGGTTGACTCGTTGTTGATTTTAGTTCGAGTCAAGTCAAAAAAAATTTTTTGGCACAAAGATTTCCGAGCCAAGCTTGACCTCACCCTGGGTAAATTTGGCTCGACTCAAAGTTCAGTTTATGTTAACTCGGTTCGAGTTTGACTCAACTCAATTAGATGGAAAGAAACTCATCTCAGTTAGTTGGAAATGATGGTTCTTTAGTCCCACATGGTAAGAGAGCAAAGCAATTAAAGGAAGAACAGTCTATAAAAGTAAGAGAGATAACACTAAGGGGTATTAAGGGGCATAGGGTTGCCTTTTGGCCTGAATTTTAAACTATTTTATGCTAGGCTTTTGGGTTGCCCCAGCTTGAAGGCCAAGTTAAGCTCAAGCCAGGTTGTCTACTAGTCTTGTACAACTTTGTATGGGTTGAAATATAAACCCATTATCAATTAACTCAGCTTTAGAACTCACGTTGATTCAACCCATTTGCACCCATGTGCCATGTCAAGGTCCACCCCAAGCCTTGCCCGGGCCCTTTTATTACAGAGATGGTTGGGTCAATCAACTGGGGCCCAATTGATAAATATACGGGCCTGCTAAGTAATAGGCCTATATCCAGCCGATGATTTGGGGCTGGGCATATTGGCTTGATATACTATTGCATATCGGACTCGTGGTTTTAAGACTGGACTGGGTCACCCGATCCAGTTCTATAGAATGAGTGACCTGGACGAGTCACCCCTGACTCAGGCTAACCACAGCTCAACTTGATACCCGATTAATCAGCCCAAGCGCCGAGTGTTTTACCCATGATTAATGTAAGTGGGCCCGGGCCTAAAAGAGAACCATCTGACCCATGTGGTTTTCAGGTCCTTAATTTGGGCCCGGGCCTAATTTTAGGTCCAGAAGCTATGGCCCACCAGAAAATAAATGGTCGACCTTCCAAACATCACACCATTCTGACAAATTCTAAGCATTTGATCAATATCTCTAAATATGGACGGTCAAGATTGTTTTCACAAAAATAGGTCCAATCAACAATTTGATAAATCTGTTGGTTCGGACCCATCATAAATTGCTTATGATTCCAAAGTATCACTTTTGTTAGGCAATCACAACCATCCCATCCATAGCCAGGGAAGGGACGGCTAGAGAAAATAAGGTCAAATCAATGATATGATTAAACCATCCGATCGGTACGATTTTTCAATAGTCGCACATGAAATGTGTTATAAGCTCAATAGACGGTTCGGATCGATCAATTGGAATGCCAATGTGGACCGATATAACTAGGAGCACTATAACTTATAGTGCTACGAGACCACTGAAGCATTTCTGTTTTTAATTTCCATAAAAGCTTTACACGTATTTACATATGCCAAGAAATGTACAAATATTATTAAAAAAAACAGAAAAGAAGACCACTGTCCATGGGACTACCGAATCTCAAGTGGTCCCAAGGCTTCTACTAGCCAAAGGGATGGTGACCACCAGCATCATGGTGACCACTTTTTCAATACCTAATACCGCGGACCCAGAAGTGGACCAGGTCCGCAGTGGGACCCACCATGAGATTGCGGAAATTTTTTTCTATAAAAACTTACACGTATTTAGATCTACAAACGAATTTCCAAAAATAAAAATAAAAATATTTACAAAAAATCAATAATAAAATAGAGAAGCATAGTCCACAGGACTACCAACTCAGGTAATCCCATGGCTCCTACTAGTCGAAACGATGGGAACCACCAGCAGAATCCCGAGGGCCACCAGAAGTGGGCCTCCTCATGCACGAGCATTTCCAGCAGCAGCAGCAGCTCTCATCCGACTCCCCCAAGAGGCTGATGTGGCGCATCGGTACGACCGGGTCCTCAGACCCGCCAGCTGCGATTCCCAGTCCTCGAAACCCGCTTTCCTTGAAAGCACGCCATTAAAACCGTTCTTAAGGCGGTAATCGTAGTCCTCCCGAAGCACAGGGTCGGACAGCACCCTGTACGCCTCCCGAGCCTCTATGAACTGCTTCGTGAAGTCCTCCTTTTTGTTATCTGACCGACACGTGTCCGGATGCCACTTCCGCGCCATCTTCCGAAACGCAGCCTTTATCTCGTCCTGACCGGCGCTCTCGGTCACCGACAGGAGTTCGTACATCGTCGTTGGACGAGCTGACGTGGCGACGGAGGCAGAAAATCGGGGCTTGTAGTGGAGTTTGGTTTTAGGGAAGAGCAGTTTTGTGGTGGAGAGCGGTTTTGGGGTGAGAGTGAGGGATGAAGGGTGGTATTGCATGGTTTTGGGTTTTAGACTTAGAAAGACAGCGTTGGAGAGAAAGGGTGTGAGATGGAGTGGGTTAGTTGGGGTTTATATAGGGCGTGGGGGAAAAGGTCGGTGGGGCCCACTTAAGAAGCTGCGGCTTCGCTTTCGTGTCTGGGTGATTTCTTTTTGGGCGACGTGGTTTTGGTTGTAATCCAAATCCAAATTCCCCACCTATAATTTTTAAAATACCCTCGGCTTTCCTTTTTGTTTGGATAGGCTACGGGACGGACGCGGATTTCCTGCGAAAAGGCGCAAAAAGTTCCTGCGCTCGGAATCTAAGTGGGCCTACCTTGAGCCTGAGATCTGGCTTATTTTTGGTCGCACATCCTAAAATGAGCTTAAAACAAGGGAATTACTCATAAACATCATAACAGGCCCACCTAGATTCCCAGTGAAAGAACTTCTCACAAAAGAAATCCATGTCGGTAGGGGTGGCGGTGGGCCCACCTAGATTTCCAGCTCAACAACTTCCCACGAAAGAAATCGGCACAGGTGGGGGTAGCGGTGGCCCACCTAAATTCCCAACACAAGAACTTCCTACGAAAGAAATCCGCGCCGGCTGGGGTTGGCGTTGACAACACCACATAATTTGATCGCAAAAATCAGGCTGATACACTCATCAGATGGGCCAGCTTGTTTGTTGGCTATAGACTCCAAGTCTTTTCCCCGCCTGATGAGTGGACCAGCCTATCTTTGCACCACGCTCGCTCACTGGGTCCCACCTGATGAACGTCTCAGATCTCACACTCGTCTGTCGGGTCTTCAATCTACCTACATGTAAATCGCATCAGCACTTCTTTTTCTATCATAGATTAGCAAGGGTTATTTACTAATGAGCCCTTGTGGCGTGTGCGGGTGAGGCGTGTCGGTGTAAACAGAGAGAGAAAAAAAAGTGTCCATGTTGTGTTCATGGGGCCCACTGATCAACCCATATGAATTGAAGATAAGATGAAGGGAGCTATCATCTATACATATTTTAAGCACGTAGAAAGGACATCCAACTGGATCATGAGATTAATCTAACAGCTAGAGTGCAACTCTCACCATGAGCAAACGTGGCATCCACATATGGTGATTGGGACCGTTGATCTTCAGCCCACCAATGGTTGGGCTATGGGCAAAGTCAGCAGACACCTGTCACCATCCAGTAATCTCGTGTTTTGCTGGCTGAGACTGGAATGTTCTACACACTCCAATGAATTGAATTCCTAAAATTGGTCAATTTTAGGATTAAGCACAACCGTAATCCTAAAATTGATCAATTTTCTAATAACATACGATAACAAAAATATAAGTTATGCATATACGGAAAGTGCACACATAACCCAACGTATCGCTAAGGCGGTGAAGCATGGAGACGCATGACTCGACATAAACAGCCACAGACATACAAAAACTTGTCAGTAATGCATTACGAAGATGATTTGTCAATTAATACCAAAAGCCAAGGGAATATATACAAGGCCACCTCCTATCAAAGTCTATAAAAGCAGCATACTCAGGTGGGCCGCACGGTTGGAAATAGTGGGAAGATGGACACTGGCTGTGAAGGCTTCTTGGATGGATGATGATCAGTCTGGATTGTAGTTAGTTGGTGATTGGGTTACACAATGGATGGTTGAGATATGTTTGGGGTTGCTTAGTCGGATTGGAGAAGGCTTCAATGAAAATGGAAAGAGGAAGTTTCCGTTTGGTGTTTGCTGTTGCTGGGTATTTCAAAATTGTAATAAAGGCTAACTGTTTTGACCTTCGCCCGCACATGTGAAGCTCCTACGCTGGGAACTTAGGTGGGGCCAACCATGATGTTTATGTGAAATCTACCCCTGTTCATCCATTTTGTGAGATCATTTTAGGACATGAGAACAAAAATGAGTGGAATCCAAGACTCAAGTGGGCCGAAAACGTGAGGATTGAAGACCACAATTGAAATATTTGTGGGGCCACATAGGTTTTGAATTAGGCTAATATTTGTGTTTTCAATTCATCTCAGTAGGAATGACGTTATGAACGGTATGGATTGTATATAAACATCACTGTGGACCTAGGGAGGTTTCAACGTTAACAATTTCCCCACCCACTTTTTTCCTTTAATGCGGCACACTTTAGTCTTGGCTCTAGCTCATTTTTGTTCTCAAGTCCTAAAATGAGCTCACAAAATGGATGGATAGGGTAGATTTCTCACAAACGTCTCGGTGGGCCCCACCTAGGTTCTAGCATAGGAAGTTCCTTCCAAAGGATTTCTAGGCTGACAAAGCAATCCATTAGTTGGTGTTGCGTTGACCATAGCCCACCTAAATATATATGATATATATCTAAGTTATCCATCAGTTTTTCTAAATCATTATAGGACACGGTTCTAAAAATGAAGAAGATTCAAATCTTAGGTGGACCACACCATAGGAAATAGTGGTAATTGAATTCCCACCATTAAAAACTTCTTGAGAGCTATAAAAGTTTTCGATCAAGTAGGTATTTGTGTCTTCATTGAGGTCTGTGTGACCTAATCAATTGGTTGGCAAATAAGCATTACAGATGGACCTAAGAAGTTTTAAAGGTCGGCATTCAATCATCAGTGTTTCTTGTGGTGTGGTCCACTTAAGATTTAGATCTACCTCATTTTTGTGTTCATGCCCTAAATTGATCTGACAAAATGGTTGAACGGTGTGGATATAACATGCACTACATGATAGGGTATGAGAACTTTGTTATGTTAATGGAGCCCACCTCTATACATTTATTGTATATCTAAGATGTACATCAATTTTTCCATATCATTCCAGAGCATTGTCGTAAAAATCAAGCAAATCCAAATATAACGCATTTATTCAGTAAGATAAGAATTTTTTTTCCTACTCTACAAAGGATAGAAATTGAAATAATAAGGCAAATATGACAAATTATCATTTTTTAGACATTAATAGTTTATGCTTACCAAACAAATTTTTGTAAAAAAAATATTTAATTTAAGATATTAGAACCCTTTTAAGACAAATTACTAAATAAATTTTCAATACTTATAGGAACTACAATTCTGCACTTTAAGCTTTCAGTATTAAAATTAATTTTCAGACTTTATTTTTTAATTTACTAAACGACACCTTACTAAGACAACGTTAGAGAGAAAGGATGTGAGATGGAGGGGAGCGGATTAGGTGAGACCCCCAATCGACCAAGGTGGGTGGGACCTAAGACTATGGGGCTCATAATGATGCATATGTCTTAAATTCACATGGTCCAAACATTTTGAAAGCTCATTTTAGGGTATGACCCCAAAAATGAAGCTCACTCAAATCTTAGGTGGACCACACCACAAAAACAGTCGTGATTGAATTTCTACCTTTGAAAACTTCATGGATTCCATCGAAATGTTTATGGAATGTCTATTTTCCATCCAACATGTCGATAAGGTCACAAACACCTAGATGAAGAGACAACATAAGTATCATCTTGATCCAAAGCTTTTGTGGCCTACAGGAAGTTTTTAATGGTTGATCACCACTATTTCCTTTATTATGGCCCATCTGGGATTTGAAACTGCTTCATTTTTTGGATCATTACCTAAAATAAACTTTCAATATGGGTGTACGGCGTGGATATAGTAACATACATCAAAGTGGCCTCACAGTCAGGGGTCCCATCCCCCTCGGTGGATCCGGGGTCTCACCTAATCCGCTCCTGAGGCCGAGATGGAGTGGGGTTAGTTGGGGTTTGGGGGCGAGTTAGGTGTTACCTCGGGAACAGCATTGTGGGTGTTACCCTTACTGTATGGCTCACATGATGATATTTTGTATATCCACTCCGTCCATCCGTTTCTAAAGCTCATTTCAGGATGAGGTTCCAAAAATTATGCAGACCCAAATCTCAAGTGGATCATACAACAAGAAACAGTGTGATTGAGTGCCCCACCATTAAAAATTCCAAAGAGCCCATCTTATGGTTTTGGTAATGTTTATTTGCAATCCAAGCTCTTGATAATGTTAATAAGGTCTTGATGAAAGGAAAATATAAATATCAGATTGATCCAAAACTTTTGTGGTCCACAAAACGTTTTTAGTGGTTATTCATCACTTTTTCTAGTGGTATGGTCTACCTGAGATTTGGATCTTCTTAGAGTTTTGGATCACTTCTTAAAATGATAAGAAAAAACAGATAGACAACATAGATATATATAAAAAATACATCAAGATGGCCCCGCACGGTAGGGGTAACACCCACTAAATTGTTCCCGGGGTAACACCTAATTCGCGCCCGGTTTATATAGGGTGTGGGAGGGGGAGAGGGAGGTGTTGATGCCGATTTCTGGTCAACAGACGAGGTGATAGGATTTGTATATGTAGGAACAGATCGTCGCTGGAGATATCCTTCGGTGGAATCGGCGGAGATGTTCGGATCAGCGGCTTGGCTTTGATTCTGCAAAACACCACAGAAAAATGGTAAAGGGGGTGGCTGGGATCCAGCCGTGAACCCTCCGATGCCTAAATCAGTAATGACCTTCTTGAATCGTAAGACTCCTTTCAGTAGAGATCAATGTCATACCTGTAATTGGCGTTAATCTCTTTATTTATAGGCATTGATAGGAAGGTTATTGAGCAAAGATCACGGCATATATCTTGCCCGGGAATCCGGGCGGGAATCTCGGGTCGTTCTGATTTATCGGACGGTTCCGATCTTGAAGGGATGCGCCCTCATCTATAGGCCGTGTGAGGAAGGGATGAGTTCGGCTTCCGTCTGCTCGTCAGATTACGTCCGATCCGATCTGACCTCGGAGAGGGCGAAGTCGTCAGCTCAGGCCTTCAACTTGCTGTGCTATTTCGAGGTCTTTTGTCCTCGGGTCGGTTATGAGAAATTATCCCATAACAGCTGTCTCCCCCACTCCCAAGGTGGATATTTCCATCTCGGGAGTAAATGTATCTGACCTCGTTTTGGTGGCAACTGCGCATTAAATGCGCTTTTTCGAATTTCGAAAAGGCGCAATGATGATCGTACGGCGCGGCAGCCTTTTATTTCGGTGGACGAATGGTGTGAAGACACGTGGGGCCTCGTATCTTCGAACGGACGGGCCGAATATCGCTATCCAATGAGATGCTGACATGTGGCAAGCCTCGTCGATAGTGGCGTCGGTTCGTTCTTTGAGACCGTAGATAACCGCCGCGTGGCACAGCACGTCCTGCGTGCTGTCTCCTGCTACAGTATAAATACTGTTACTTAGGAATTTTTTCGAATTTTTTTTTATCTTCCCCGTTTGCGATTTCTTTCTTCCGCCCTACAATTCTCCTTGCGATTCCTTCTGTGATTTCCTCTGGGCCATTCTTCAAGATCTTCTTCGGACCGCTGTGATCTCAAGCTGTCCTTGCTTTCTTCCCTTGGCCCACTCTTTTTCCTTTCCGGAAAGGAATCCGGTACGTTCATCTTTCTGCCTGTGCCCAGTTCTTAGTTCTTAGCTCCCCCTCCTTTTTTTGTTTTAATGGCTGGTTCGGAAGAGAGTTCTTCGTGGACTCTATCCTCTGCTCTGCCTGTTGGGGAATCCAGACTGATGGAATCCCAACTTGTCACCGTAGAACCTTCGGGAGGAGCTCCGTTGGCAGAAACTCCCTCTTCCTTTGCCTCGGATGAAGTTCCAGTAGCTGGAACTTCAGGTCGGGTTGCTGACCGGGTTTCCGATTACCCGGTCGACCTGATCTGGACCACTCTTACCCAATCTAATCAGGTCGGAATACTGTATTCCTGGGGCCATAGACCTTAGGCTTCCTGGACTTGATGATTTTCCGACCCGTCCACCTGGAGACCAGGTCACTGTGTACGCCCAATTCTTTGAGGCCGGTTTCCGCCTCCCTCTCCTCCCTGCCGTGAGGGAGTATCTGTCCGCAGTCAACCTGGTTCCCGGCCAGTTAGCCACGAACTCTTGGAGGACTCTGATTAGTTGCGTCGCTCTATGGCGCCAAGTCCACGCGTCGGACCCGACTTCCTCCGAACTGAGGCATCTCTACCAGCTGAAGAGCCACCCTGACTCAAGGGGGTGGTTCTATATGTCACCTCGGGGGAGGAAAGGAATCGGTTGATAGAGGACCAACCCTCCTCAATCCACGGGTGGAAGGAGGAGTGGTTCTTCGTATCCAAAGGTTGGGAGGGGGCCCGACCCGAAGTTAACTTCCCCGACCGAAGAGTCAACAACTGGTTTTCAGTTCCAGGTCGGGTCCGATGCTCCCTTTCTTCTCTCTTTTTTTTTTTTTGACTGACCTCCCTTTTTTTTTGTCAGTTCGTGGTGATCCTCCGGCCCTTAGCTCGGAGGAGGAAGAGCGCTTGATTGCAGTGTGGGAGCTGGACCCAAGCTTCCGCAGTGTAAAGCTCCTTCTTTCTTTTGAGACTTTATCTGACTTGGGCATCAATTCCCGAGGTGAGCATTCTTTAATACTGAACATTTTGGATTTACCTTTGTACTTCGTACTTTATTTATATGATGCTTTGTTTTCTTCAGGTATGTCTACTCCTGCCTCCCGAAGGAAGATGTCAGCCATGACGGCTGAGGAAAAAGAACAACTCCGGGAGAAGAAGCGGCAGAAGGTGGCCACGAGGCGTCCCCGAGCACGCCCTGCTATCCTCCCGGCTGATGATGCTCCTCTACAACCGGCCGCTGAGACGATCTCAGAAGTGCCCCCGGTCGAGGTCGTGCGGCCCGACCCTCCAACTGAGCTTCCACCTCCTTCTGTCCAAGTCATCGACTTGGTGGAGGGCGGCGAGGCCGGCCCATCTGGGACATCGGCCCAGGATACTTCGGCTGCCATTCGCCGAGGTCCGGAGATGCCGCCACATTTGTACAATTTGTGCAAATGGGCGTATAAGGCAGTCCCCGAGGCCGAAGTGGACATAATGGCCAAGTCTCCGGCTCTGTCTCTACTCAATACGATGGGGGTCTTCAGCACCAAGGTAAAGTTTAATACCATCATGTTATAAAAATAGCTAAATATTTCGTTCACTCATTCATTACTTGTTTGTGTAGGTGGCTTATGGTTGCCAGTTGCTCCGGGACGAGATCACCCGGGATAAGGGTACGATCTCCGGTCTCGAAGGTATGCTGACAGCCTCCAACCTTTCCTTGGACGAGGCCAGGAAATTCGGAGAAGAGGCTGCAAAAGCCTTGGAGGCTCGGGAACGGGAGATCGCTGCTCTCCAAGCCGAGCTCTCCAATAAAGAAAGAGCTGAAGCCGAGCTCATTATCCGGGTGGAGGAGTTGAAGGCCTCTGAGGGGTCTGCGCGGTCGGAGTTGGAGACAACCAAAGCGGAGCTGGAAGTGAAGGTCGCCGAGGCCGACGAAGCGTTCGACTTCGGCTTCGAGAAGTGTCGGATGACCGTTCAAGAACATTATCCGGACTTGGACCTTTCATTTCTGGATTCCGAAGCGGAGGAAGAAGACCCCGCAGCCCCTACTGAGCCAGCTGTCGACTCTACTCCTTAGGATTTTTTTTTTGTTGTTTGTTTCTTTTTGTAGCCCGTTTATTAGGGCATAGTGTAACAAATGCCATATGTAATCCTGACCTTTTTTAGGGTCTTATCAATGAATTACCTTTTTTCTGATCTGTTGAGTACTTTGTCAGAAATTTTTTTTATTTGTTTTCGCTGAAGTTACCCATTCGCTTCGCATCCGAGCAATTAAGGTCGGAACTGAAGTACTTAGGTTATGCGAAAATGCTGGTCGGTCTCAGTTAAAACTGTGGGACCGACCTTAATTTTGGAATATGCTCCAGGGTGGTGTCCACCGAGCATGGATACGGCTATGGACGACATTATCCTCTGCTCGTATCTTAAATTTCTTGACAGGAAGATGAAGATCAAATACTTAGCTTTTATTGATAGTAGATTTTCAAATGTTCCGCATTCCACGGATGCGGCAGGGCACGACCTTGCATATCTTCGAGCCAATAAGTTTCGGTCCGAACTGTTTTAATAACTTTGTAGGGTCCAATCCAGTTCGGATTGAATGTGCTCGCAATCTTATCCTTCTTCTCCCGTATGTTCCGCCGTAGGACGAGATCTCCCATTCTGAACCGTCTTTCTTTCACCCGGGAATTGTAGAATCTAGCAACGCGCTGTTGATAGGCTGCGATCCGAACTTGGGAGGTTTCTCTGACTTCGTCGAGCAGATCGAGGTTAGTTCGAAGCTCGTCCTGATTCTGATCGGGTCGGTAATTACTGGTGCGGTTATTCGGTAGCCCTACTTCAACTGGGACCACGGCCTCCGCCCCGAAAGCTAAGAAAAATAGGGATTCTCCTGTTGTTGATCGAGCCGTGGTTCGGTATGCCCATAATACTTCAGGGAGTTGTTCAGCCCAGGCTCCCTTGAATTCGCTGAGTTTAGTCTTCAGATGATTCTTGATAATCTTATTGATGGCTTCGACTTGACCGTTGGCTTGTGGATGATGAGGAGATGAATACACATTCTTTATGCCCAAGTTCTGGCAAAATTCTCTGTATTTCGCATTATCGAACTGAGGCCCATTATCGGTGATGATGGTGTTCGGGACACCGAACCGACATATGATCGATTTCCAGATGAAGTCTGTCGTTTTCTTCTCGGTGATTTTCGCAAGTGGTTCTGCCTCGACCCATTTCAGTAAAATAATCGACTGCCACGATTGCATATTTGACCTGTCCCTTGCCCGTAGGGAGAGGACCAATGATGTCGACCCCCCACTGCGCGAAGGGCCACGGTCCGGACATAGGAGTGAGTTCTTCGGGAGGTGAATGAGGCACTGGTGCGAACTTCTGACATTTATCGCATCGTTTGACGATCTCACGAGCGTCCTTTTGGATCGTCGGCCAGTAATAACCCTGGCGAATTGCTTTCTGTGCTAACGCCCTACTCCCAGAGTGATTTCCACATACACCGGAATGGATTTCCTTCAGGACGTAGTCGGCTTCCTTTGGTCTGAGGCAGAGGAGATATGGCAGCGAGAGACCCTTCTTGTACAGCACATCGTCGATCAACACGTACCGAGCTGACCTATATTGAATTCGTCTTGCCCCGTTTCTGTCCGTGGGCAGCGTGTTCTCTTGTAGGAAACGGATGATAGGGTCTCTCCAATCTGGGTCAGTTGAAACAGCGCATACCTCATTCTTAACTTCGTCCACGATACTTCTTTAAGGGAGGAATTCAATGGGAACGATCCGTCCCAGCTCGTCGTCTCCTGCCGACGTTAGTTTAGCGAGGGAGTCCGCATGGGTGTTGTGATTCCTCGGTACTCGGACAACTTCGCAACGATCGAACTGAGCAGACAACTCATGATATTTTTGCTGGTACGCGGACATCTTTTTTCCCATCGCTTAGTATTCCGATGTTGCTTGACCCACGACCAATTGCGAGTCGCTGTATGCCGTGAGACTTCGGATTCCGACCGCCGAGGCTAGCCGTAATCCGGCGAGAAGAGCTTCATACTCGGCTTCGTTGTTGGAAGCTTTGAAACCGAATCTTAGGGCATACTGGACTTTTATGTCGTCACGGGAGGTTAAGATTATCCCTGCTCCGCATCCTTGCGAATTTGACGATCCGTCGACGTGCAGCGACCAGTTCGATTCTTCTGTTGGATTCGACTCTGCCATGTCTTCCGTGAAAGAAGCACCAGTTCCGGAATCGGAGTGGTCGGTAAGCTCGGTGATGAAATCAGCCACAGCCTGTCCCTTAGTCGCTGTGCGGGGTCGGTATTGGATGTCGAATTCTCCGAGCTCGATGGCCCACCGTGCCAGGCGACCTGAAGCTTCTGGCTTCTGTAGTATTTGCCTCAGTGGCTGGTCCGTCAGTACCACTATCGGGTGTGCTTGGAAATAAGGGCGTAATTTCCTTGCCGTTGTAATCAGAGCCAGAGCCAGTTTTTCTAGGCTAGGATAACGGGTCTCTGCATCCAGAAGAGCTTTGCTGATGTAGTATATCGGTCTTTGTACACCTCGGTCATCGCGGATTAGAGCCGAACTTAGTGCCGCCGAAGATACGGCCAGATACAGTAGTAGCTCTTCCCCTTGCGCGGGCTTGGACAGCAGCGGAGGTGAGCCGAGGTATGCCTTTAAATCCTGGAAGGCTTGTTCACACTCTGGCGTCCAGGTCATTTCGTTGAACTTGCGAAGTTGCTTGAAGAATGGGAGACATCGGTCTGTAGCCCTGGAAACAAATCTGTTGAGTGCAGCGACCCGTCCCGTGAGGCTCTGTATTTCTTTCATGGTAAATGGCGAACTCATCTCAATCAATGCACGGATTTTTTCGGGATTGGCTTCAATTCCTCTCTGATTTACAATAAACCCGAGGAACTTTCCTGATCTTACTCCGAAGGCGCATTTGTCGGGATTGAGTTTCATCCCGTATTTTTTCAAGATTCCGAACATAGCGCGGAGGTCATCAACATGGTCCTCTGACTTCAGACTTTTAACGAGCATATCGTCTACGTAAACTTCCATGGTTTTGCCGATGTGTTCTGTGAACATTTTGTTGACCAAACGTTGGTACGTCGCTCCGGCGTTCTTCAATCCGAAGGGCATCACCTTGTAATAATACAGCCCTCGGTCTGTGACAAATGCCGTTTTTTGCCTATCGGGAGCATGCATCTGGATTTGATTGTACCCGGAGTAAGCGTCCATGAAATTGAGAAGCTCGTGGCCCGAGGTCGCATCTACGAGCTGATCTATTCTGGGTAACGGGAAGCTATCCTTCGGGCAGGCTTTGTTGAGATCGGTGTAGTCGATGCAAACTCTCCACTTCCCATTGGCTTTTTTGACGAGGACGACATTGGCCAGCCAGTCGGGATAGCGGACTTCCTGAATGAAACCCGCTTGGCGCAATTTCTTTACTTCTTCTTCAATTGCGGCATATCTTTCTGTGTTGAAGGCTCGTCTTTTTTGACGAACGGGTTTGAAGGACGGGTCCACATTGAGTCGGTGGACCATTACCTCGGGAATTTATTCCAGGCATGTCCCGATGGGACCATGCGAAGGCGTTGGCGTTCTCTTTCAGAAAGGCGATCATCTTCGTCTGGATGTCGTCACTCATTTGAGACCCGATTTTGAAGACCAAGCTCGGGTCCTCTTCTGACAAGGGGACCTTTAACAACTCTTCAACTGGTGATCCGCGCTCTTTCGTTTCTTCCCTGGGATCCAGAGGGGCTACATGTGAGATGGTGGATATCAGGTTTTTGCTTTTTCCGCGCAAGGTCAGCTCATAACATCGGCGAGCCTCTTGCTGGTCACCTCGGATCACACCGATTCCATCTTCGGTTTCGAACTTCATGGCCAGATGATAGATGGAGATGCCAGCCTTTAGAGCTCGTATGATGGGCCGGCCGATGATCGCGTTGTATGCCGATAGAGTGTTAACGACCAGAAAGTCGACCATGATCATTTTCTGGTTTGGCTCCTCCCTTGCGGTGACCGGTAGGGTTATTTCCCCTTCAGGCATCATACAATCTCCTGTGAACCCAGTCAGGGCTGTTTTGACCGGTCGTAATATGGATCGAACTATCTTCATTCTGTCAAATGCCGAGGCGTATATTATGTCGACCGAGCTCCCTGTATCCACCATCATCCTGTGGAGTTTTTTGTTTGCGACTACCATTAATACTACCAGAGAGTCGTCGTGCGGATGTATTATTCCTCTAGCATCTTCTTCGGAGAAAGATATTATACGCTGGGTGACCTTTGGAATTTTTGTAGGTCTGCTGGTTAGATTCACCTGCAAAGTTGGCTTGGATGTCCGTGCTTGACGAGCATAGGATTTGCGGGCGTTGCCAGAATCTCCAGTGGTAGGTCAGCCGAAGATCACATGGATCTCTTCCATAGGATTGTTGTCGACCGGCTCCCCTCTTTCTTCCCGACCCGAAGTTCTGTCGTCGTCGGGACGTTGGGCGATATATTCTTTCAGGAATCCTTGTCGGATTAGTGTTTCTATCTGTCGCTTCAGGTCGAAACAATCCACCGTGTTATGACCATGATCTTTATGGTATAAACAGTATTTGGATTTGGACCTTCTGTCGGGGTCAGTTTTTATCTTCGGTGGTCGTCCAAATGCCTGTCTGTTCTTCTCGGCTAGGAATATTTGCTCGATGGTCGTCTTGAGCGGAGTATATTTCTCAAATTTTGGAGCCGAACTTTTGGCTCCGCGTGGATTAGCATTTGAGTTCGCTCCACATGGATTAGCGTTTGAGTTCGGCGATCGGCGATCTGGACGATGCCTTTTAGTGCTACTTTCCTCTTTGCGTTCTTTCCTCTTTTGAGACGACCCCTGAGCGTTTACCAGCTCTTCTGCGTTTATATGCTTCGCAGCTCGGTCGAGGAATTCAACAACCGACTGAGGGGGCTGTTCCCCTACTGACCAGACGAACTTCTCATCACGCAATCCTCCTATCATCGTATGTAGCAATACGTCTTGGGATAGGTTCTCCACCTGAACCGCTTCAGCGTTGAATCGTGAGAGGTAGTCTTTCAATGATTCGTTGTCTTTTTGTTTGACCGCAGCGAGGTGTGTCGAATGCTTCCTCGGGTCAGTGCTTCCGATGAACTGAGTTGCGAATGCCCTGCTCAGCTCGGTGAAAGAGGAGATGGACTTCGGTTTTAAATTGCGGAACCACGTCCAGGCCGAACTAGTCAAGGACAACGGGAAGGCTTTACACATAATGTGGCCATTAACCCCATGGAGTTCCATTCGGACCTTGAAGTTCTCAAGGTGCTCAGCCGAGTCTCCTATCCCGGAATATTGCTTGAGCTGGGGTATTTTGAAGCTTTTCGGGAGAGGCTCGCTGCGGATTTCGTCGGTGAACGGGGACTCAGATGAGTCTACCAGAACATCTGCTGCTGTCGGTGCTCGGGCAAGTTGTGCTCGCTGGATATCACCGATCCTCTCCCGAAGCTCTTTAAGCTCGGCTTCGAGGGGAGTGATATTATCGTCCATCCGACCTTGATCTTGACTAGCTCTGACGGATCGTCTTTCTTCTATTTTGTGCCTCAGGTCGCTTGAAGGAAGTTCCGTGGCCGCTCGAACTCTCGAGGCTGAGGCTCGACTCGCAACTTCATCCTCGTCGGGTCGTGGATGATTTGAGAGTGAGTGTGGTGGATCAAAACTTTGCTGAGGTGCAGGGTTGGTTTCGTGGATAGGTGCGGGTCGGACTAAACTATTCAGCAAGGCTGTAATTTCGTCCAGTTTCCGTCCACGCGCTCGAAGCGTCTATCTACCCCACCAAATTGTTCTGCAACGCCTCCTACTTGTTCTTCTAATGTGGACAGTTTGGTCCCGCGATTACGGGACCTCTGCCGTCCACTTAGAAGATTGAGGCGGCGTGACGAACTACCGAGGTGAAGTACTGGAGTATTGCGAACAGGTGCTTCATCTTCAGAGTGATGTTCGTAGGAAAGCTCATCATTGACAGGGGCTTTCCCTTTCCTATTGCCTCTCCCACCGGCCATTGGCTTTTAGTTTTGAACGAAGGATTCTGTAAAGAAAAATTTTTGTTGTCGTTCCCACAGACGGCGCCAATCTGTTGATGCCGATTTCTGGTCAACAGACGAGGTGATAGGATTTGTATATGTAGGAACAGATCGTCGCTGGAGATATCCTTCGGTGGAATCGGCGGAGATGTTCGGATCAGCGGCTTGGCTTTGATTCTGCAAAACACCACAGAAAAATGGTAAAGGGGGTGGCTGGGATCCAGCCGTGAACCCTCCGATGCTTAAATCAGTAATGACCTTCTTGAATCGTAAGACTCCTTTCAGTAGAGATCAATGTCATACCTGTAATTGGCGTTAATCTCTTTATTTATAGGCATTGATAGGAAGGTTATTGAGCAAAGATCACGGCATATATCTTGCCCGGGAATCCGGGCGGGAATCTCGGGTCGTTCTGATTTATCGGACGGTTCCGATCTTGAAGGGATGCGCCTTCATCTATAGGCCGTATGAGGAAGAGATGAGTTCGGCTTCCGTCTGCTCGTCAGATTACGTCCGATCGGATCTGACCTCGGAAGAGGGCGAAGTCGTCAGCTCAGGCCTTCAACTTGCTGTGCTATTTCGAGGTCTTTTATCCTCGGGTCGGTTATGAGAAATTATCCCGTAATAGGGACCACTTAAGAAGCTGCGGTTTAGATTTCGTGTCTGGGTGATTTCTTTTTGAGTGACGTAGTTTTGGTTGTAATCCAAATCCAAATTCCCCATATATAATTACTAAAATACTCTCGACTTTCCTTTTTGTTTGAATAGGTTATGGGACAGCGTGAGAGTGGTGGTGAATCTTTTGTGGGCCATTGGCATACGTGTGAGGCGATCCGGAACATCCAATCCACGGCCCGGTTGTAGGTCGAGAAGTACAGTGATCCAACGATCTTAACCGTCTGATATTGACTCGATATTTTGGACCACGGCCCATTTTACAGTGAACGGTTTATATGACGGTTACCTGAATGGATGGTGAGGACGGTTCCAGCCTCTGACAGTCTTTTTTTTTGTTAGTCAGGCAACACACACACCCAGTTAATCGCGGTACACATGCACCCGGTCAGTCATACGTCGCACCCACTAGTGCGTCGCACCCACTAGTGCGGTTAGCAGTGGAAGATGTTTCATCTACCCTGATGGGTTTCGAAACCGTGACCTCTTGTTGAAACTCCGTAGAGTCTTCCAACGAGGTAAAGGCTCCGAACCCAGCCTCCTGACAGTCTCGATTGCTGATTCGCTGCGTGCGTTAGGGCTGTTAAAAAAAACCGACCAAACCGCTAGAATCGGCCGGACCGGACCGAACGGATTGATTTTGGTCGGTTTTCAATCTATTTCAGGTCAGTCGGTTTTTTAATATAAAAAAGGCCCTGAGTGATTAGGGCTGTACATCCAGCCGAGTTGAGTAGAGGTGGGCCAAGCTTGGCTTGACCCATCTGCTCTCCTTGAGTTTGAGCTCGAGCTCACCCTCAAGCTTATCATTGGAGTTTGCCTTGTTTGCTAAAACTTTTGAGGCGAGCTAGTGGATCGAGTCGAGGTGAGTTTACCTTGAGTTAGAGTCGAGTTTGCCCCCACCTCAATTTATTATATTTTTTTACTACAAAATACAAATTACAAGTCAACAACATTAAGCTCAAGAAGTCACACATATATTAAGGGAGAATAGTATTTCTACGGGTGGGACCCCACCATTAAAATGACCTAGCTCTGATCAGTTTTTTCTTTGGCCAAGTCACACATGCATTGAATGCAAACCACTAGTAATATTTTATGAACCATAATTAAAACAGTACATGTATAGCTTACCACGTGAATGGACTGCCTTAATTATTGTGTGGACCATCTTCATGATGAGGCCCAGCTGATTCATGGATCAAATGCACCACCTCCCTCGTAAAATTGAATCAATAGCTGCATATGGTGTTTGGTCTAACCATAGCCCCTGTTTTGTAGATATGTATAGTGTGTGGTCTCACCATAGTACCTGTGCTTGTGTAGCGTATAAAACACACAACTACTGTGTGCTCACCATGTTTTGTTCTTGAAATTACTCAATCCATCAGATATGCTCAACAAGGAATGTTCTTACTTGAACAAAATAGTAAAATTAAGAAAACCCCCAACATGTTAGGGTTTTTTATATCCTAAGCTTGGACTCCACTTGTATGTGTGGAGAAGGGGAGAGAGAGAACCAAGAAATAAGAAGATTATGGTTTTTTTTTATAACAAATATCTATATGAAACGAGTCGAGCTCGAGCTCGAGCCAAGTCGAGCTTGAATCGAGTCGAGTGACCTAATAGTCGAACTTGACTCAATTCCTGACTCGAGCTCCTAAATGAAGCTTGGCTTGACTTGTTCTACTGAGTCGAGTCGAGCTGAGGCGAGCTTTTTCGAGTCGAGTCGATTGAGTTTCTCAAGCTAACTCGGCTCATGACCAGCCTTATGCGTGATGGAGTAAATGATGGTGAACTAGCACAAAATCTTATCGGTTCTATCAGTTTTGGATTCTAGACACTGGGAGTCGCTTGATTGCTCCCATTCAGATGATATACGCATGATTTGGGCTGTTCATCCGGCGAGGCCAACTAGGATTAGACGATCCTAACCGTTCACTGTCATATCAATGGTTGCTAAAATGAAAGGGCACCAACCCTCATTACTCCGAAAATAAGTGGCTACGAACGTTGGATATGCTTCAATTTTGGGCTCATGCCCCAAAATGAGCTGGCAAAATAGATGGACGTCTGGATAACATATATCACGGTGGGCCCCACAGAGTCCGTCAACAGGTATATGCGTAGTGTTGGGGTCACCACCCAATAGGCTTTGGACGCGGATCAGGTGGTGTTGCCACCTTTGGCTGGGGCTTTGGCCTTGACCATGGACGCGGATCAGGTGGTGTTGCCAACGCCGGGTGCGGATTAGGTGAGCCCCGGCCTCACTCGACACGGTGTGGCCCTAACCAGTTATGTATATCTAGTTCATATGTTTTTTAGGCTCATTTTAAGGCACGACCCCAAAAATGAGGCAATCAATCCAAATCTCACGTGGACCCTACCATAGAGTAAAAAAACAAAGCTTGATCAAAACTTTTATGGCCCATAAGAAGTTTTTAATGGTCAGTCACCATTGTTTCCTGTGGTATGGTCAACTTGAGATTTGGTGAGGTCGGACCCATGCTATGGGCCATACCATGATGTATGTGTTCCATCCATGCTGTCCATCAATTTTTTCATATCATTTTACTAGTATGAGTCCAAAAATGAGATAGATCCAAATCTCGAGTGGAACATTATGTTAGGTCGAACGTCCACCATTGAAAGCTTCTTGGGGGTCAGAAAAGTTTTGGATCAAGCTACAGTTGGTTTTTTCCATTCATCCGGGGTTGGATTTCAAATAAACATTATAATGAGCTCTAGGAGGTTTTTCATTCAATTGCTATTGTTATCCCCTGGTGTGGTCCACATGATCTGTAAAAGTTATAGATGGGACCCACATGGCCCCGACAGCGTCACTGGCCAAACTGCATACAGCCTGTACCCATGGGTTGAGGGGTCCAACTACAACCTGATGTATGTGTTTTATATCAATGTCGTCCATCCATTTTGCCCCCCTCATTTTAGGACATGAATCCAGAAAAAAAGAGTAAAGCTCAAGTGGATCACACCACAGGAAATAATGGTGACTGACTGCCCACCGTTAAAATCTACTTAGAGGACACAAAATTTTTGAATTAGGCTTATGTTTGTGTTTTTTCCTTCATCCAGGTCTAAGTGACCTTATCAACAGGTTGGATCGCAAATAAACATTACTGTGGGCTCTAGAAAGGTTTCAACAGTAGGGTGCCATTATACTCACAGTTTCCTATGGTGTGGTCCACTTGAGTTTTGGATTGACTTCATTTTTACGGTTCATGCCTAAAATGAGTTGTCAAAACGTATGGACCGGGTTGATATAAAACAATATCAACACGCCACCGCTGGGGGTGGCGTTGGCAACACCACCTAATCCGTGTCCCCATACTCGATCACAAAAATCAGGCTGATACACTCATCAGATGGGCCAGCTTGTTTGTTGACCATAGACCACTAATGATTTCCCCCCTTTCTTTTCCCCGCCTGATGAGTGGAGTGGACCGGCCTATCTTTGCGCCACGCTCACTGGGTCCCACCTGATGAACGTCCCAGATCTCACACTTATCAACCCATAGGAATTGAAGATAAGATAAAGTGTCCATGTCGTGTTTATGAGGCCCACTTATCAACCTATAGGAATTGAAGATAAGATGAAGGGAGCTATCATCTATACATATTTTAAGCACGTGGAAAGGACATCCAACTGGATTGTGAGATTAATCAAACAGCTAGAGTGCAACTCTCACCTATGAGCAAACGTGGCATCCAAATATGGTGTGATTGGGACAGTTGATCTTCGGCTCACCAATGGCTAGGCTATGGCCAAATGAAGTCAGTAGACACCTGTCACCATCCAATAATCCCCTGTTTTGCTGGCTGTGATTGGAATGTTCTACACGCTCCAATGAATTGAATGCCTCAACGATGTCCGCGCTTTCGTGCAATGGATGGACTTCTCCCAGAGCCCCAAGTGTCATGTTAGAGATGTATGCACGTCGGTAATCCCAAAGGCAGTCATTCTCCCGGCAACATGGGGTCAGAAAATATAAGTTATGCATATATGAAAGAGCATGCATAACCTAACATAATGCTTAGGTAGGTAACCATATAATTAGCCATAAACATACAAAAACCTTCTTAGCAATGCATCATAAAGAGAAAGCTGTTTAGAAATGAAAATATAAGAAAATACTATAACAACACACTGGTTAGTCTTGAATTATAAGCATATTAAGCTAAGATTGTTAAACAATTCGTCAATTAATCCTAAAAGCCAAGGGACTATATACAAGGCCACCGCCTATCAAAGTTTATAAAAGCAGCAAACTCAAGTAGGCCGCATGGTAGGAAATAGTGGGAAGATGGACACTGGCTGTGAAGGCTTCTTGGGTGGATGATGATCAGTCTGGATTGTACTTGGTAGGTGATTGGGTTACACAATGGATGGTTGAGATCTGCTTGTGGTTGCTTAGTCGGATTGGAGAAGGCTTCAATGAAAATGGAAATAGGAAGTTTCGATTTGGTCCACACATGTGAATGGTTAGGTTAAGATGTGTAAATCGATCACGAATCATAATTCTTAGTGGTCCACCCAATGCACGGTTTTGGATCGTCAAAAATTAGTTCAATTCTAATGATTAGAAGTGCTTGAATCAATTTTCGGATCATTTTCAAACATTAATTGAGGGTCTAGGTGATTTCCTTAAGGTCTCTTGATGTAGATGTACGAGTGGTTTCTCAGTTAGGCAATCAAATTGTGATTTTCTTTTTCTTCTTTTTTGTGTGTGTGTGGATGTGTACGGTGTAGATGCGAACACTGATATCTTTTTAGAATTTAGAAATTGGAGGATGCATAGGATTCTTCGTGGCGGATCTGGAAACTTTGAAAATAATTCTAGACATGTTTAGATATGAAGTGTAAATCAGTAAATTCGTTGGGCGTTAACCATGGCCTGTAATGATAGTTGTTGAGTCATTTTTGGATGCGTTATCCAGTGAATATGATGAGAAAACCATTGGACAATAGATCTTGTGAATTGGATATCAAGGTTGGAGGTGTACGATTCAATTGTGTTGATGAATCATCAATTAAGTTTTCAAGGTGATTGAAAGTGCACAAATAAGTTTTCTATTAAATAGTGTAGGGTAGGATCATATACACAATAGAAAACTATAAACGATCATACATTTATAACCATTTGAATTAGAGTTCAATGGTGTAAGATGTTCATTGATGAATCGGGGTCACAATGGGATGTCTGGAATTGTGAATGATTAGATATAAACAACTCAAATTAGATCGTTGTCAACTTTATAATGATGTAATGATCCTGATTGAAATTGGATGGTTGAATAGTTTAATCAGCTCTTAAAGAGTATTCTCAACAATTTAGATTGATGATGAATCAAGTGGGTTATGATGTATATGCTCAAGATGAGTGTAAGGGTGTATATATGTATATATTTAAGAGTGGAGGTTATTATATAGCAATCTCGGCGGTTAGATAAGTTTATACAAGGGTATGGTAGATAAGATGAAATGGTTAGAATTATGGATGGATAGGTACATGAATGGATGTGATGGTCCTAAAGTTAGTTTATCATGATCAGCGGTCCAAAAGTGAAGTGGATGATCATCTATCTTGATTGGGTGATGAGTAGTTCTTTTAACAGTGAATTTGATGAACTATCGATAATATTAAGATATACGAGGGCTTGGAGTTTATTACGGTGTATGTGTGTGAGTGTGTGTACATGCATGCACATCTACAAACATTTTTTCTAATTTGAAAAAATTAATTTACACTATGACTTACACTTGAATGGACACTCCTATACCCATTTGTGCGCAAATTATTTTGAGGTATTATAGGTGTTTATTTGTCAGACGGCTAGCTTCGTGGTCGAATGGTCATTATGGTGACTGTCTGTTCATCATCCAGGATTTGGTTCCTTGGTGAGACAACCAATGACATACAGATCTCCGACAATTCTTTTGTCACACAACTGGACTTTGTGGTGAAATGATCGTTAGGAAACGACAATTTGTTCATATCTCGAATTGCTGAGCTTTGTGGGCGAGTCAACTTTTGTTTAGATGATCAACCATTTATCACTTAGTCACATACTATGTGGTGGGAAGGTAGGTGACAACATGTTTGTGACTTCAGATCCTCAGTTCGTAGTGAGATAATCTTGGAAAAGAGTATGCATTCATTGCTTGGATCCTAACTCCTTTGGCAAGGCTATCATGATAATCACATATTCGTCGCTTAACTAGGCTTCATGGAGAAAGCAATCATTCGTAGCTAGGTTAATCTCCATGGAGAGATGAGTGGGTGGAATCTTTAGGCATGTTGTAAGATGGCCTCGTTGGCCACCTGTATAGAAATCTCCCAAGGTCCAAAGACACAATCGTAGATATAGGCTACCTAACTACATTATTCTAATCTATTCAATCTAGGATGGTTTTACAGCATTGCGTGTTGACTTGGAGAAGAAGGAATTAGATAATAATAATAATAATAATAATAATAATGAGTGTCCATGGCAAATGAATGATAAACAACGTTATGCTAAAAGAGTAGTGTGTTGTATTAAAGTGGCATAGGCTTTAGACTTTTCATTCTCTGCTAAATGTATAGATGCATAAGGTGGTTTGCTGAAAACTCATATTGGAATCGGCCCTCGAGATCTTCTATTAAATGATTGGTTAATTAACAAACATCGCCAATTATACTTCTAACTCAAGATGAATTTTGCAAGATCTTCTTTCAATTAACTAATCATCTAGCAATCAAAGTTGTACGTACTTCTATCTTGAGATAAACTATCATGATCTTCGCATAATCAGCTTACTTCCATATGTGCATAGACAACCTTGTCACGCCATGTGACTTGGTTGAGCACCACCTTAATTACCTAGTTGTGTGTTAGAACTATTCACATATATATGGCTTCATGTATTTGTAATCACTCCACTTTTGTCATGCATTGGGAGAAGCAAGCATCACCAGTTAAAACAACAATCATAACTTCTTTTTTAGGCTATTATGGAGCATATGACCCTATCCCATGACTACACATGTCATGCAACAATTTTTACAACAATTTTTATGATAATATGTGTCTTGTGGTGACAATAATATTGTTCCTATGTGCTTCATAATCTCCTATGTGCTTCATAATCTCCTATGTTAATCGTTTCGACTGTAACAAACTCATTTTGATCTAATCTCCTATGTTAATCGTCTCGAGTGTAACAAACTCATTTTGATCTTTGATGCAGTGGTACTATCAAATTAGGTGTAAATATTATGATGCCACTCCACTTGAATTTGAATTTTGAATCTATCTGGCCCTTAGTAAATCACGATTCAATATGGTATTTTGCAAGTAGGTTTCAAATATCTGCGTAAGCATAAGATACTGTATTTTAATTTCCAAGAAAAAAAAAAAAAAAAAAATCTTAACACAATTTTACATTTTCCAAGGAATGTATAAATATTTTCTTTTCTTTAAAAAGAACATATCAGAAAAAAGAAAACCATATTCCACGGGACTACTGACTCAAGCGATCCCACGGCTTCTACTCGCCAAAAGGATGGTAACCAGTAACCACCAGCATCAGCTGACGACCTTTTTTTAATACCTAATACTGCGGAGCACCAGAAGTGGACCAGGTCCGCAGTGGGACCCATCATGAGATTGCCGATTTTTTTTTTCTATAACAACTGACACGTATTTACATCTACAAACGAATTTCCAAAGAAAAATATTTACAAAAAATCAATAATAAAATAGAACCATAGTCCACAGGACTACCAACTCGAGTAATCCCACGGCTCCAACCAGTCGAAACGATGGGACCCACCAGCAGAATCCCGAGGGCCACCAGAAGTGGGCCTCCTCATGCACGAGCATTTCCAGCAGCAGCAGCAGCTCCTCTCATCCGACTCCCCCAAGAGGCTGATGTGGCGCATCCGTACGACCGGGTCCTCAGACCCGCCAGCTGCGATTCCCAGTCCCCGAAACCCGCTTTCCTTGATAAAACGCCGTTAAAACCGTTCTTAAGGCGGTAATCGTAGTCCTCCCGAAGCACAGGGTCCGACAGCACCCTGTATGCCTCCCGTGCCTGTATGAACTGCTTTGTGAAGTCCTCCTTTTTGTTATCTGACCGACACGTGTCTGGATGCCACTTCCGCGCCAGCTTCCGAAACGCGGCCTTTATCTCGTCCTGACCGGCGCTCTCGGTCACCGACAGGAGTTCGTACATCGTCGTTGGACGAGCTGACGTGGTGACGGAGGCAAAAAACCGGGGCTTGTAGTGGAGTCTGGTTTTAGGGAAGAGCGGTTTTGGGGTGGAGAGCGGTTTCGAGGTGAGATTGAGGGAGAGAGGGTGGTATTGCATGGTTTTGGGTTTTAGAGAGAGAGAGAGAGAGCGATGGAGAAAATGGTTATGAGATGGAGTGGGCTTTTGGGGGTTTATATGGGGTGTGGGGAAGGGAGGTGGGGCCCACTTAAGAAGTTTCGGTTTGGATTTCGTGTGTGGGTGATTTCTTTTTTTGGAGACCTGGTTTTGGTTGTAATCCAAATCCAAATTCTCTTCCAAAATGACTAAAATAATCTCGGCCGTTTGTATTTGTTAGGATGGAATGGGTGAAAGTGGTGGTGAATCATTTGTAGTGCCATTGGCATACGTGTGAGGCGATCTGGACCATCCAATCCACGGCCCTGTTGTGGATGGCGTGTAGGCTGAAAACTACAGTGATCCAACGATCTTAACCGTCTGATATTGACTCTGGAGTTTGGACCACGGATCATTTTATAGTCAACGGTCTATATGATTGTTACCTGAATGGATGGTTAGGATGATTCCATGCCTTTGGATTGTCTCGATTGCTGATTAGCTGTATGCCCATCGTATGCTTACCGTGGATGAGTAAATGGTGGTGAACTAGCACAAAATCTTGTAAGTTCTATCAGTTTAACATTCTGGAGTCTGGGAGTCGCTTTATTGCTCCCATCCTGATGACCTATGCGTGATCTGGGCCGTTCATCCAGAGAGGCCAACTAGAATTAGATGATCCTAACCGTTCACTGACATGCCAATGGTTGGTAAAAATGAAAGGGCAACAATCCGCATTTTCCGAAATAGGTGGTTATGATCGTTGTGTTTCCTGTGGTGTGGTCTACCTGAGCTTTGGATATGCTTCAATTTTAGGCTCATGCTCTAAAATGAGCAGGAAAAATAGATGGACGGCGTGGATAAAACACATATATCACTGTGGCCCCCACAGAGTCCAGTCAGCAGGCATATTCGTGTTTTTGGGTCACCACCCAATTCGCTTCTATCCGCTTCTGCCTTGACCATGGAAGTGGATCAGGTGATGTGTCCATGTGTTGGGCGGTGTGAGGCCCAACGTGATGTATGTGTTTTATATCCATGCCGTCCATCCGTTTTGTCCCCTTATTTTATAACATGAATCAAAAAATGAAGCAGATCCAAAGTTCAAATGGATCACACCTGTGATTCAACGCTCACCATTAAAAACTTCTGGGGGCCACAAAAGTTTGGATCAGATTGATATTTGTGTTTTCCCTTCATCCAGGTCTGAGCAACCTTATCAACAGGTTGGATGACAAATAAACATTACGGTGGGCCCTATAAAGGTTTCAACGGTGGGTGTCATTATCCTACTGTTTCCTGTGATGTGGTCCACTTGATTGGCTTCAATTTTGGGTTCATGACCTGAAATGAAGGGTCGAAACAGATGGACGAGGTGGATATAAAACACACATACATCACATTGGGCACCATGAGGCCCCAGTCGGACCTTTAAGTGTCATACCAGATCCGAGTGGGCCACCATGATGTATTTGTTTATCTACATCATCTATTCCCTTTCTCAGATCACATTAAGGTATGGGCCAAAAAAATGAGGCAGATCCAATCGCTCTAGCGTATCGCAAAAATCATGCTAATACACTCATCAGGTTGGCCAGCTTGTGGGTTGTCTATAGACTACTAGTCATTTCAGATTATTTTTTTTGGTCCAAACGTGTACCCCACCGGATTAATGGACCGACCTATCTTTTGGCCGCGCTCACTGAGCCCCACCTGATGAACGTCCCAGATCTCTTCTTCAATTTGCCTTTGTGCAAATTGCTTTAGCATGTCTATTTCTACCATAGATAAGCAAGTGTCCATGTGATGCTTGTGGGGCCCACTTATCAACCCATAGGAATTTAAGATAAGATGGAGGGAGCTATCATCAGTGGATATTTTAAGCACATAGAAAGGACAGCCAAATGGATTCTGAGATTAATATAACATCTAGATTTCAACTGTCACCATGAGCACACGTGGCAAGTACATATGGTGATCTAGACCGTTGATCTTCACCCCACTACATGGGTGGATTATGGGTGAAGTCATTAGACACCTGTCACAATCGACAATCCCGTATTTTGCTGGCTGAGATTGGAACATTTTACCTACCTTGTGACTTTTAAGCCACTAATCGGATCGACACCATAGCCTGCTTCCTTCTTTGGCCTATCTGCGTGGTGGTTGTTGGGCTTGAGGTTCGGTCGTATGTCTACGGTGTACTAGTGTGTTGGGCCTAATGCAGCTCAACCAACCCGAATGCCTTGATATGGAACCACGCACAAAGTGACACCAATCCACTATATTATTAGAAGTCATGAGAGATAGAATCCAAAACTCCGTATCACAAGCTTATAAGAGAAATTTCAAGCTTTCTCAAGAAGAAAATTCTCTTCTCAAGTTCTTTCTCTCACAATCTTCTTTCCCATCTAGGATTCCACTAATCCCGTAATACACTCCTTAAATAGGAGAAAATCGAGATTAGAAACTCTTTACACAAATCCGCGCAAAAAATTAACTCAAATAACGAAACCTGTAAATCGTTGGACAACACCGTCGACCGGTCGAGGACCCCTGCCGACCGATCATTCGACCAGTCAACAATGCCCAAAATTGTCCAGAGAGCTCTCTATCTTGGCTTCTGATTTTCCGATCCGGTCGGATCGCCATCCACAATGGGTCGATGACCTTCCGTTGCAGTATATTTGAGTCGATTCTAACATGCACATCTCCACCATACACATGTCACACTAATGATACTCCCCAATAATCTAAATATCACTCCCCAACAATCCAAATATTGGCGACATCACTAAAATCATACCAAAAGAATGATCCAAACCATCCAAAGGATGGCCATCTAACCGGATGGTTAAAAAATGTTCTTAAGTTGTTTGTTTGCGATCCTTACGGTCGTGGTCTACCTGAGACTCAAAATTTCCTCATTTTTTGCTGAAGTATATATTTCAATGGGCTTATTACAATCATTCTATTAAATATCGCATAAGTACACTAAGTTGGGATTTCAATTCCTTCTATTTACTCTCATACAAAGGGAATATTTTGATTTCAAATGCATTTCATTTACTCTCATCCAAACACAACCATGTAAAGCCATTTACCTCCAAATCCATTTTCCATTTACTTCAATTTACAAGCTCCCAAATGTGCCCAAAGTTGAAGTGAGCTATACTAAGATAAGATAAAGTAATAAGCAGTGTTGCACTATAATGTTGTGTTTTGTTAGGTTAGCGAGGGCCTTACCTCCAAATCCATTTCCCATTTACTTCCATTTACAAGCTCCCAAATGAGCCCTAAGTTGAAGTGAGCTATACTAAGATAAGATAAACTAGTATAAGCAGTGTTGCGCTATAATGTTGTGTTTTGTTGGGTTAGCGAGGGTCCTAAAGTTTTTCGATATTCTTCCTATTTATAAAAATCTTAAGCGGTAGTTAGAGAGATATCTTCATAACCACTCATCATGTTTGCTGATGTGGAAATAACTGTTTAGGCCCATAAATATATGTGATTTATTATGCAACGTCGCATGTACTAGTCGTTTGTTGTGGATTGGCCATAGGTTGTGCGCATGTCTTGCACCCACGATGTTGAAGAAAATTCTTCTCATGATATCATGTCTTAGTGATCATTATCTTTTTCTTATTCGAACATGTGTTATGCGTCGTGAAAATCGACCAACTCTACATTGCTATTACATTACTTCATAGCTCCTTAAGTGGCTTCAGTCACGAGGATTTCTTTTGTGTAGGTGTTGTGGTGCATTGATTGAATCCATCACTAGCCATAATTGTATTTCAATCGATACTTATTGTCGATCATGAGGCTTTTATGGTAAGTAGTTGACTATGCCACGTGAGTGAGATATGTGACATGTGCCTGCGACAATAGCTAGGTTGGATTTACCCATTTTTGGACTACTCATGACATTTTGGATTCTAATAAAATGCGATCACTGTGGTAGCCAAAGAGATATTTTATTTGTCTCTTATCGAGATCCTTACTACCACGTGGCATTAGCTGAATTGCTAGATCTAACGCAATTAGATCAGGCGTAAATAATGGCCTATCATCAATTAATGGTCATGATCACGATATGTCTTTGCCCGATGTCTAACAAGGAGTGAGATGTATAAAACTTCTACTTATAGACTGAAAATTATCATCTTTGTTGAACTAACATGGATAGGACTTTACTAAAAGTACTTAAAAAATGGATGCCTGATAGCTTAAATGAACAATGGATTATATTTATTGAAGAGAAATCATCAAACAGAACTAGGGTATGTTAACTGGTGGTGCGCTTGCATTTTTTCCCACTAAAATGACACTTGTGTATGAAATACTAAATATAAAGAATACATGATAATCGTTTTGAATGGAAAAACTATCGTTGATGTGATTGTTAAGATGTTCCTTAATCCTTCGCACCTTGGTCATGATCACATCATGTCTTTGCCCGATGTCCAATAAGGAGTGAGCTGTATAAAACTTCTACTAATTAAAGCTAAAAATTATCATCTTTGTTGAGCTTACATGGATGGGCTTTACTAAAAGTACCTAAAAAAATGGATGCCTGATAGCTCAAATGGACAGTGGGTTGTATTGATTCAAGAAAAATCATTAGACAAAGTCAGGGTACATTAACTTGTGGTGCACTTACATTTTTTCTCACTATAATGGCACTTGTATATAAAATGTTAAATATAAAGAATACACGATAACCATTTTGAATAGAAAATTACAGTTAATGTTATTAACAAAATGTTCCTTAATCCTTCACACCTTGCACCATTCTGAAAACCTTACAATGGGACGTGAGTTTTCTATATGCATAGATGTAGGTGAGGCAACCAAGACTGAAAAGAGTGTTGGAATAGTTCAATTCAACATAGTTACCCATGTCTATAAACAATACACTGGATATGTAGTAGAATTTAAGTACACAATCCCTTGCATAACTAAACCACTCACAAATACCATGGAGCACCGTAACAATCACTTTATATATAAATTTATTCATGATATAAATGAATAATCAACGGTATGATTCAAGTACTTGTTTGCGGTTCACGATGACCTTGTATTAGTAAATACCAACAAGGTTTAAACAACAAGCATTTCCATCCCTGTTGTTGAGTGTGTGTGTGTGTGTGTGTGTGTGTGTGTGTGTTTGTTCGGGTATGCCAAAGCTAGTAGCAGCTCAACTTGAACTAAACGCCTTATAGCCCCTGGCCTCGAAACAGATGGATGGCTATGAATATCAGCATGACCATCTAACCACTAATTGCATAAAATCAAGGTATTTGTAAAGGAGGAGGTTGTCATTCTAACGAGTTCTTTATGCCATTGTGTAACGTCCCAGATTTTCGAGATTTATTTAAAAATTTTTGAAAATTCATTTTTAATTTATTTTTATTAATTATCGTACATTTACCGTTGACTTGCGAATAGCGGGACATCCGTAGGAGATCCATTACAAAATTTTCTTAGATTGATCCTATAAACATTGTAAAAAGACCACATTTTAAAAATCACGCACTTTTCAGATAATTACGAAAATGCCATTAGTTAAACTTAAGTTAAGATGCCATTTGTAAGTATTATAGTTTCTGATGATCACTTTCACACAAAACCTTGGATTTAAGCTTTTGAGCACATATTAACTATACACGTCAAATTTCAGCCCTTAAATCATAGTAGAAGTGGTCCAATTGTCAAATCAACCCCTTAACCCTTGATTTTCATGTTCATCGAGTGAGGAAAGTAGATGGTTAGTCGTAATCGAATATTTCTCTTCATATGAGTAACTTGGATTATTTTTATCATGGACCAATAGTGTGATTTAAGTGCTCCACCTTGATAAGCCTCTTTCTTATGCGTGAAGTTTTACCAACTCTTTTTAAATCTGAACCTTTCAATTTACCCACTTCTCACCATCAATCGCTTCTCAAATTTAGACCACCCATTATACTTATATGACTACGAGTTTACACAAAATTTGGACCTCGATCTATAATCCTACACCGTTGAACCACTAAGCCAGCCCCTTCCTTTTCCGCAAAAAGTTGAAATTTAAGATATAGGCATTTCTCACCATCAATCAATCACTAAACTTTGTACAATTGTTTGCCTATCATGACTACATATTTTTTCAAAATTTTAGGCCTTGATCATCAAGCGTAGACCGTTAATTGAGATTAAGCCCATTTTAGCACCCGTCGGGCCATTTTCAAGGATCGGCCAATCTAGAATGTGAATCATCAAGAAATTTACGTATTCTAACTCTACTATTCGAGTTTGATAAGATGAACAGATTGGAATTGATCAAAGATCATCCGAATATTGAGATTTGAGAAACCCACCTCAAGAGGTTGTTACACATGACTTCACGTGCACGCCCTTCTTTTCTCTACCCATGTGCTCACATCCCTCTCCATATTCCTACTACGCAGCTCAAAGCCCTTCTCCTAACCCTAGCCTCCATGCCCTAGAGAAAGAGAGAAGAGAGAGAGAAGAGAAGGGAGTTCTTTCTCATATTTTTCCACCGGCTAGGATCTTCTACAACCCTCTTTTAAGTCCATCCTAAGGTGATGATTTTCTTTCAAGCCTTTCATTAATAATATCATAATTATCGTAAGTTTCTTTTGTGATATGTGGAGTTATTTTGTTTTGAATTGCTGATCCATATAACATGAAGTTTAACGTAGGATTTGTAATGAATATCATTATATAATGATGTGATTCCTTGTTTAGATTTTTTACTAAGAAGCATGTGTATTTGTGTTATTTATCTTTGTAAAATCTATGCTCTTATTTTCTTAGTCTATGTGTTACAAGTAACATTGGTTTTCATATTGTGATATATATAAAATATGTGTATAAGATCATCATATAGACATCCCATTATTGTATATTCTTTGTCCATAAGTTGGTAAAATTATTCGATGTAGAGAGATGAAAATCGTGAGAGGTGTCCATGATGGAAGCATATCTCTTGACTTAACTGAGAGAATGAAGTGATTGTTTGTCAATGATCCTTACATGTAGATGATGCTTGATTGCATACATTTACATTATATGAGTATTTTAATAAATTTGGTCATGATGTACAACATTGGCTTTTTGGGACATGATGAAATCATAAAACGGGACAATGAGTGGACACTAATGGTATACAAATTCTCTTGAGCCGGGGTTGGTGCTATGGACACTAATCCCGTGCTGTTGGCCTATGCTGGGTTGCTTGCGACTCCCCATAGTGACCACTGAGTTTTATTTAAATCGGTTGTATGCGAAAACACTTAAATAAAGGTGAAACTAAAGTCATGCATTCACTTGGCTCCATGTGGGTGTACGGAATTGAGAATAGGCTAGAGCATTCTACTTCTCCCGTACACTGTCATGTGTAGATTTAGGCTATGAGCGTCCCATTTCTCTCGTTGTCGGGCAAAACTATGGGCTTGTGCGTCCCACGAACCTCCAGTGACTAGTGGCTAGCATGAAGTCGTAACAGGGAGTCTCCCACTTCATGTGTTGTGATTCTAGCCAAGGTACCTTAGCCAGAGCATGCATTCCATTAATAAATAATTTTTACTTGGTTGTTTTGATTTGATTAAATGATAATATCCTGCTTGCTTCTACTCTGTACCGTTATTATTATTCTTGATTATCTTGGAGGGAACACTACGTGAAAAAGCGCTAAATTCGACTCCGTCATTCGACGGTCCATGACCGTCGAATATAACGCGCGAAAAAATTCGACGGTCCAGACCCGTCGAATTAAGGACCTGAAATTCGACTGTTAGTGACAGTCGAATTAGCTAAGTCGAAATTAACGCTAGAAAAAATTCGACGGTCCAAAGACGTCGAATTTAGGACCTTAAATTCGACTGTTAGTGACAGTCGAATTAGCTCAGTCGAATTAACGCGTGAAAAAATTCGACGGTCCAGAATCGTCGAATTTACGACCTAAAATTCGACTGTTACTGACAGTCGAATTATCTAGTCGAATTTAACACGCGAAAAATTCGACGGTCCAAAGACGTCGAATTTAGGGCGTTACATTCGACGGTTAAGGACCGTCGAATTAGCACAGCCGGAAATTAGTGCGCGAAAAAATTCGTTTACGCGCGAAAATTTTCGTTTACGCACGAAAAAAATCGACGGTCTAAAGCCGTCAATTATAGCGCCTTTAAAGCATCGACGGCCTAGAACCGTCGAATTCTTGAAAATCCAACATTTAAAAAAATTATGATTTAAAAAAAAAATATCTAACGTTTTATAAAGAAAACTAGGATTTTGAAAGAAGAAAATGGGCGATATTTGAGAAAAATTGAGATTTAAAAAATCACTGGGGTTTTGACAGAAAAATTAATATTTTGAATAAGAAAATTAAATATTTTAAAAAATTTTGATTTCAAGAAAAGAAAAAGTTTAAAAGTTTGGAAATTATTTGGCAATGTTTGGAAAAAAAAAATAGATTTTGAAAAAAACAATTGAAATTTAAAAAAAAAAACATTTTAAAAAATTACATCTTGAAAAAATTGATATGTTTGAATAGAATTGATAAATTTGAAAAAAAATGTTTTATGATAAGTTTGAAAAAGTTTAAAAGTTTGGAAAAAAAAAAAACAATTTGGATTTTAAAAAAGACTGAGATTTTGAAAAAAAAAATTGAGCTTTTTAACAAAATTGAAATGTTTGAAAAAAAATATTTAAAAATATTTTTTTGAGATTGAAAAAAATTAAGAAATTTGAAATGAGTGAACAAAATTTACTAGTGGACATTTATTGAATGGTTGAAAGTAAAAAATTACAGTCATTGAGTTTATCATATTGGTTTATGCATACCCACAAGTTAATTCACTTCTACAAAAAATGAGGGCCTAAGTATAATGATGTGTAATTACAAGAATAACTTATAATGATGAGATTGATTAAATTCTATAATCAGGTAATCGTAAAGTTGATCTGAACGGTCAAATATATTTGGAACATCCTGAATAGGTTATAGAACAAAATTCAGCCCAATCTGACATGAAACAAATTAGATCCGTCCAAAACACTCTTTAAATGGGCACGATTAGTTTGTCTAGATCTAGACAGATTTTGGACAATCTGATCGGTCAAGATTGAATAGTAAATGACTTCAAACGTTTAGATTAAATTTTTGTCAAATCTAACTGTTGGATTGCAAGATATGACCCATCATATTGTTGATCAATTTTGTCAGCCTAATATCTTTCTCATTCGAAATCCGATCAAGGTGAGTAGTGACTAGTCAAATCGAAGATATTGATGAGTAGAATAAAGTAATTACTGGATGAAAATTCTAAATTGATACAAATGTTTTGTTCAAAATTGCATTGGGACTTGCTGACCTCATGAAAATCTAAGAAATGTGCAGTCATTGGACCCTAAACTCTAATTTAGTTGTTGAGATTTAGATTTTAAGCCTTGAGATTTGGTATGGCATCATAAAATGATATTTAAGAATAGATGAACGGGATATATAATATACATAAAATATTTCAACTTGGTACTCACACGGTTAAAGTAGAGTGTATGGATTGGCTAGTGATCCTGACTAGCTACTAGTTAGTACTGATCGGTGCTTTATGGGCCCTACCATGATGTATGTGTTTTATCCACACCATCCATACATTTTTTCAAATTATTTTATGGTATGAGCCCAAAATTTCCTATAATTGCAATAATGGTGTTAAATATTTTAAAAAATTGTGATTGTGAGAAAAGCAAAAGTTTAAAAGTTTGGAATTTTTTTTTGTAATGTTTGAAAAAAAATAGATTTTGAAAAAAACAATTGAAATTTGGAAAAAAAAAACATTTAAAAAAATTACATCTTGAAAAAATTGATATGTTTGAATAAAATTGATTATTTTGAAAAAAACGTTTTATGATAAGTTTGAAAAAGTTCAAAAGTTCGGAAAAAAAAAAACAATTGGGATTTTAAAAAAGACTGAGATTTTAAAAAAAAATTAAGCTTTTTAAAAAAATTGAAATGTTTGAAAAAAAATATTTAAAATTATTTTTTTGAGATTGAAAAAAATTGAGAAATTCAGCCCAATCTGACATGAAACAAATTAGATCCATCCAAAACACTATTTAAATGAGCATGATCAATTTGTCTAGATTTAGACAGATTTTGGACAATCTGATCTGTCAACATTGAAGAGTAAATGACTTCAGATGTTTAGACCAAATTTTACTCAAATCTAACTGTTGGATTGCAAGATATGACCCATCATATTGTTGATGATCAATTTTGTCCACCCAATATCTTTCTCATTCGAAATCCAATCGAGGTGAGTGACCAATCAAATCAAAGATATTAATGAGTAGAATAAAGTAACTAGACCAGAATTCTAAATTGAGCCAACTGTTTTGTTCAAAATTGCACTGCGACTCACTGACCTCATGAAAATCCAAGAAATGTGTCATACAATCAATCTCCAATCAACGATCGAATAATATAAACCGCCATATATCATGTCATCAAGTCCTCGATCGATGATTGAATGGTGCACATCAACGACAATCACCCCGATCGACCTCCCAATCAACGATCGGACGACAAAAAGTGCTATCGACCATCCGATCAACCTCCAATCCTCCAGCGAATGGTAAAAAGCATCGTACATCGCTTCATCAAGACCCCGATCGACGATTGAACAATGCACATCACTGACAATTGCCCAATCGACCTCTCAATCAATGATGAGACGACACAAAGTGTTGTCGACCATTCGATCAACCTCCGCTCAACGATCGAATGGTACGAACCAACATAGATCATTTCATTAAGTTCTCCATTGACAACCGAACAATGTGCATTACCAATGATCACTCGATCGACCTCCCAATCAATCATCGGACGACACAAAGTGATGTCAGCCATTTGATCAACCTCTAATCAACGATCGAACGGTATAGACCACCATAGGTCGTGTCATCAAGTCCCCAATCGACGATCGAATGGTGTACATCACTGACGATCGCCCGATCGACCTCCTAACCAACGATCGGACGACATAAAGTATTGTTAACCATCCAATCAACATCCAATCTTTTATTGAACGATGAAAACCATCGTAGATCATTTCAACAAGTCCCCGATCGACGATCGAATAGTGCACATCACTGATGGTTACCCGATTGACCTCTTAATCAATGATCAGACGATGCAAAGTATTGTCGACCATCTGAGCAACATCCAATCAACGATTGAACTATACAAACCAATGTAAATCGTTTCATTAAGTTCTCGATCGATGATTGAATAGTCTGCATTACTGATGATCGCTCGATTTGAGCCAATGATGCACCTTCCTAATCCCTTACCTTGCGACCACCTTAATGATTTGATGTTTATCCATGTGGTTTATCCATTTTTCTAGCCCATTTTAGGATGTGGTCCAAAAAATTAGGTAGATCCAAATCTCAGGTGGACCACATGATAGGAAACGGTGTTTGTGGGCCCCACCATGATGTATGTGGTGTAGCCACACCGTCCATCCATTTGGGGAGATCAATTTGGAGCATGCACCAAAGAATGAGGTAGATCTAAAGCACGAGTGAACCCACCACAGGAAACAATGGGGAGAGTGACGCCGACCACTGAAACCTTCTTAGGGTCCACCATGATTGTTAATTTGAGATCCAATTTGTTCATAAGTTAACACAAACATTAACGAAGGGAAAACACAAATATCAGCTTGGCTGAAGACTTCTATGGCCCTTGGAAGTTTTTAATGGTAGGCGTTCAATCTTCACCAATTTTTGTGGTGGGGTCCACTCCTAATTTGGATCTGACTCATTCTTTGGCACATGCCATAAAATGATCTCTCCAAATGGATGGACGGTGTGGATACAACACATGCATCATGGTGGGGCCCACAAAATATTGGATGTGAAGTGTGACCTAATTAATAGGTTGGATGTGAAGTAAACATTACAGTGGGCCCTAGGACGTGGTTTTTAATGGTAGACATTTAAATCACTACTGTTTGACCTTGTTGTGGTCCACCTGAGATTTAGAACTGCCTCGTTTTATGGATGAAGTACTAAAATGATCTGTAAAAATGGCTGGGCGGCATGGATAAAATACATATATCTTGGTGGGGCCCATAGAGCACCGACCACTAGCCCCTGGATAGTGGCAGTATGTCCCTACCCAAATCGCTGAAAACCCTACTCCCGGGACGTAGATTAAATACTGACAGGTTGAGTAGCGAATCTCGCTACTAAAGTGACGTCACCATGTTCTGTGGGCCTCAGCATGATGTATGTGTTGTATTCACACCGTCCATCCATTTGGAGAGACCATTTTAGGGTATGACTTAAAGAATGAGGCAGATCCAAATCTCAAGTGGACCTCACCACATAAAACAGTGGGGACAGTGACATCCACCATTGAAAACTTCCTAGGCCCACCATGATGTTTATTCGAGATCCAACCTGTTTATATGTTCACACGGACATGGAGGAAGGTAAAACACAAATATCAGCTTGATCGAAAACTTAATCGGTCCCTAAGAAGTTTTCAACGGCGGATGTCACTTCCCCACTGTTTTCTGTGGTGGGGTCCACTTAAGGTTTGGATCTGCCTCGTTCTTTGATTCATGCCTTGAAATGATTTCTCCCAACGAATGGATGGTTTGGATACAACACATACATCATGCTGAAGCCCACAAAACATGATGACATCACTTCAGTAGCTAAAATCGCTACTCCAACCTGCCAGTAGCTAATCCGCGTCCCTACTCCCGCCAGAAATAAAATCTCCAAATCCCAACCCCGCCCGAAACCCCAAATTCCAGCCCTGCCTTCATCTCTCTCTCTCTCTCTCTCTCTCTCTCTCTCTCTCACCACCCAAACGGCAATAGATCTCCTTTGTTGATCCTTTTGACAACGGCTCTCTACCGGCGATTTGTCTTCATCGACTCTCTACCAACAATCTCTATCCACCAGCGAGGTATGTAGTCGTTTCCTTCTCCTCTTTTCTTTTTCTTTTTCTTTTTTCTTTTGCCTTAAGTTTCTGACGATAGGTGTGCTTTGTAGGTAGGCGGCAGTACCCCAAGCTCTCTGCTAGAGGCCGTTGGAGGCCAGCTGAAGATGCCGAGCTCAAAGAGCTTGTTGCCCAATATGGTACTCAGACCTAGAATCTCATTACTGAGAAACTTAAAGGAAGATCAGGTGAAAAAAACCCTATTCATTCTATACATTCTCGAATACTCAAGACCATACTCGAAACTGCTCTCTTCCTTCCAACCAATTTCACTGCAATCTGAATTCTGCACAATCTGATTTTTGAAAATTATTATATTGATGCTAGAACTCCACAATCCGAACTTGGTTCGCTTGTGCTGATATTCAGTTTTGGTTTCTACGATTGCTCATGTGCAGCAACTGCACAATCTGATTTTTGTGCAATCCAATTTTTGTGCAATCTGAATTCTGTACAACCTGATTTTTGTGCATTTTTGTGCAATTCGAACTCATACAAGCTGAACTCTGTGCAAATCTAAACTCTGTGTAATCGGAGTTTTGTGCAATCTGATCTATGTGTAATCTGAACTTTATTCGTGCGAGCAAGATTTCGGATTTACTTCCAACAACTGCACAATATAAACCTTAATTGTGCATGCAGCTTTGAAGTTTGCTTTTGTAGTTTCTCATGTACACCAAGTGCAATCTGAACTTTACTTTCTGTGTGCAGAAATTTAGATTTGTTTCTGTACTTCCCATTGTACAAAGATTTAGATTTAATCCGATAGCTATATTTGTGCAGAAAATTGTACAACCTGAATTGTATTTTTGTTGTGCAAAAAATTGCATGGCCTGAGTTATTTTACATAGAAAAAAAGCAGATTTGACTTCTGTTGAACTTTCACAAGAGGATATTGGATGCACATTTATCTGATTTAATTTGTTGGCCAAGGATCATAAAATGAAATTTGATGTGTTTAAGAACCTTTTTGCACACCATTGAATTTGATTAGACAATGATAAGATTCACTTTGGCTATTAGTGTTTCATGATTGGTTGATTTCCATTTATACAATTGCTCTTTATCTTTCATTCTAATTATCAAAATGAGAAATGTTTGTCATATATTGACATCAAAGCTGAGCCTTAATTTGAGATAGTATATATTTACCTTTGCCCCCTATTGTTAGTAATGGGATGTATGTCCAAGTTAATGGTCAGTTGAAAGGGTCTCAGGAGGAAAAGCAAGTTGTTGCCTTCTCTGTTAGGTATGAGTTTGACATATCCGAAATCTCCTATGCTTTTTAGTTGTTCTAAAAACTGAGCCTCAATTCTAAATTTTGCAGCTTAAAGGTTTCCTGAGGGTGAAATTCAAGATGTTCAGGTACCAAATGACCTCATTTTTATAAATCCTAGAGTTTAATAGAAGCTCATTTTTATATCAACTTCAATTTTTTAAATTTCATTTTTTATTGTTTTTTTTTTAATTATATCAACTTCAGACCGCCATTGGAAGTCATAGCATTTTCCTGCTCAAGAGAATCTTCTTGCATTAGAAACCAATGTGACCCATTCTCAACCAGTTGGACATGTGAACCTTGGGTCCCACTTGTACAAAACTGCAAAGCTGATCAAAGTGTAGATATTTGGAGCATGTCATTGTATGATACCTCATTTGGAGACTTGGGAATGATCACATTAAAGGAATTCACTGCTACAATTCAATAAACGGATCTCACTACATTTAAATTGATTAAAAAAATGTCTTCTTTGTATTTCGAAGGAAAATTCCAATGATTATTTCCAGGTCATAAGATCATGGGCCAACAATATGCATTGTATACTTGGGTTTCAGTCCGTACACTTACATTTCATAGTTTAGTGATCAAGATGATTAGCCTCATTTCAGTTCACTTTTGCTGGATTCCTGTTACTAATTATCAAATTTCAGGCTACAAATTGAAAGGTTAAGATGTTCTATCAAGGAGACTTTTCAACCATGGTCCACCAACGTTGGAACTCAATGAATCAGTGATATGGATCACTCCTTTCCTTGTAGATGGACTGAAAAAATCAGGCCATCCACTCGTGGTAGCCCACACATGCAGCTGGCAATCTTATTCAATTTTGGAGTCAAGGTAAGCTCGAAATCTTTTTTTCTGCCATGCTTGCTTAAATTCTAATTAGATTTTTTGGGACTGTACACAGAGCATTGGTGTATGTATGAGTTTTCTGACATGGAATATTTCAGGGTATATGAAGTGGCATGATCGGTGGGACTCTCATCCAAACGTTGATATTAGCCATCATCACAGTCCGGTGTAATTGGGATATGGAGGTAATTTCATTTATTCTAATTAGATTGTCATCTCATCACAATCTAGTATGCTACATTCAAATCGGATATGTCGCATAATGGTCCATGATCCAAACCATTCATCTGTTGAGACTTCACTGTAAAGTTGACAGAACCAAATCAGAGAAGGTGAGAGAATTTGATATGTAAAGCTTGACGCAATCAAATCTAAAAAAAGGAGAATTTTTGATTTGGATGCAGGTACATGCCTTCTTCTTGAAAATCAAACCACCTGTCATGCTACTAATTACAATGTTTCCCTGCTCTTCTTCCTTCTAACGTAGGCAACCCATACAAAAAGAAGAAGAAGAAAGAAAAAGAGGCAACACTTGCTAAGCCAATGAAATCATTTTTATTTACTTATTAATGCTAATACAACTATTACTGAAGTCTTTGCATGCATATATACTTCTTAAGCAAGGGACACTTTAATGTAGTTCTAACCATGCATATCATCTAATCCTAACCGTGTATTTTAAGAGAAAACTGTTCAGATTGAAAATGTGGTGGATGAGTCACCAACCTGGATGTCATGTAGGCTAAAATCAGGCCAGTCAACTTAGGTGGACCACACATGCCATTAGCAGGTCTGGGTTAAACCTCTGCATGAATTGGAGGTTGATGTTGGTCTGGGTTAAACCTTTGCATAAATTGGCCAACTCATTCGAGTCCTGACTCGACTGAGGACTGAATGAGTTGGTCTGTGTTGTAGTCTTCAATCCATGTTTAAGCCATCAACTGCTTTTGCACAATGTGGCATGCCTATTGACTAGGGATGAATAGTAGATAAGTGTGTAATTACCATTTCCCATGTTTCAAGCAATATGAAAATGAAGATGGTTTTAGAAGTCGTGAATGATGAGATATGTTGTGGTATTTGCCTATATACTTAGTTGATACCTTCTGTACTTCTAACTTTTACCATGTTTACCATCCTTCTCATTTACCTCTTTTACTTGTGTAGAATAAGCTTTTTATTTCCATATGTTTCTCTGAGCTTTTAAGATGTATGGTTTATATTAATTTGGAGTATATTTCTTCCTTTACAGCCATGCCTTCAGACTTTGGTTTAATGGAGATGGACATCTAAGGAAGGGTTCTTTTCTTTAGTAAAAAGCCCGAAGGAGAGGAATTGAAGGCAATGGTGATTATCACACTTTTCCTGATGTCTTATGTTTGCATCTGCTGATAGGATTAGACTAAAATCAGAGCTTATGAGTATGAAGCGATTCTACAATTTTCTATGATCTTCATTTAAAAATTCCTTGGGCGGTGGATACTATGGTTATAGGGCTGTCACAAGAGGAGGCTGAAAAGAAACCATACATTGCTTCCATGGGAGTGTATGTCTTCAAACTTATTCTTTTTGGGGAAAAAATCATGCACAGCAAGGTTTCTTATTTTTTTTCCAAATGTAAAAGGTTTCTTTTGTAATAGGCATTAAGATATAATGCACTAATGGTTGTTTGTGTATTTTATCAGCTATCTGAAAATGTCGAGATGCAGGAAACAATTTTCTTCTAAGGAAGCAGCTCAGTTCTTTATCAAAGAAAGACTCCAGCTATCCAGAACATATCACAGGCAAATGAGGTTTTTTATGCTCAAGGATAGTTTTGCAGAGGGCTGTAGAGAAAATGGTGGGTGGATGAAGGGCCTTGGTTCATCTGAAGGAACTTGTATGGATAGGAATACCCCAAAAAGTGTTGTGAGCTTGCCAGGTAGTTTCTTACAGGAAAACTTTTTAAGGGTCCAACACTAAAAGTACTTATGAATTCTCAAGTTCTCATGGGTCTTTGGCTTCTTTGTGAATTTTTTTTCTTGCAAGTATTGGTCCAAATAGGTTCCACTATTCTGCATCTTGATCTGTGAACATTTATATTAACTGAACTAGGGATGTGTTTGTAGTTTCCCTTTAAACAATTTTTTATAACTTGTATTGTTAATCCTTAGTTTTGATGAATGTTGGATTGACTTATTTCATTTGGCAGTTATAACGTCTTTATTTGCATTGTCTTAGATGGGTCGATCTATCAGGGCATGTACCAGCAACGGCAAGAGGTGCCATTATTGTAATTTCTTCTTCTTCTTTTTTTTTTTTATCAAAAGAAACCAGCTACTTGTATTTCGTAATAGTAAATGTTGTAATTTTTTAAATTATTTATGAATTACACGTTTATAGGATGTATTGGGGAACAACCCTCATTAAATAAATAGTGTTAGTGATCTTAATTATAATAAATATGCCTTAAAATGATCTTGGAAAAGGGATGGACAGACTGGATAAACAGATAGATACATCACGGTGAGGCCGGCTGCAGATCTGCATGGATGCTTTGTGTCCATACTCGCGTCCGCCAAACTGTTGTAAGGAGATCGTGCTTTTGCGGTGATATCCACGCGAAGTCCTCTCTGGCCATATCTGTTGCATCAGCTCATGCTAGGAATTGAGCCTAAAAGACAAACCCCGAGGCGAGTTTCTCGAAACACAAAGCTCTGTGGAGCTCACTGCATTGTCTGTGTAAAACCCACACTGCCCATCAGTTTCAGCAGCTCTCACCCAAAAATGAATTAGATCCACTCCTCAAGGAGCCCACACCACAAGAAATAGTTGGACAGAACACCCACCATTGAAATCTTAGGGAGTCGGCGGAAGTTTTGGATCATATTGATACGACCCTTGGATTTTGTGTGACTTTCAATGCAGCCTCATGTCCTTAGCTCAACTTTCTTGCTTTTTCTACCTCAGTGATCACTACAGCTGTCACAATCGCGGAGATTCTGAAGGAAAGAGGGCTGGCTATTGAGAAGAGTAAGCCCAATTCAGTTGTTGCCTATCATGTTACCTTGTCGATGCTTGTGAATTGAAAATAATAACAGTAATAATCTGTTTTTTTCCATCATGCAATAGAGATTTTGATGTCTACAGTTAACATGAAGGTTGAATCCAAGGGTCTCGTCTCATTTCAAAAGTGAAGGTGAGCAATGTTTGATGCCAATTTTTAATATCCATTTTATTTTTCAATCTTATTACTATCATAACCATTGCATGGTTTCTACCATAACCATAACCAAATATTCTTAAAACATTTGTTAACAACGCTCAAGCTTTACTGTGTTGCTGCTTGTAATATTGCTCTGTGTTTTGAGTCATTTTCTGCCTATTTGCTAATTTTATTGCTGTTAACTTTGTGTCAATTCAACAATTTTGTTAGGTGGACCTTTTGGCAGAACAAATCAGCTTCCTTACTAATAGCAAGGATTGCAATGCGTAGGTGCATAACACGGGCCCTAAGGGACTTTTCGTTTTCCAATTACAATGGTAAATGGCTGTAAATGGGTAAATGATTATTTACTTCTGTAATTGTATTTTACTATAATGAAGATTTTGCTACATTGTTTGTTTCACCCACTTATAATGTGAAAAATGTAATGATTGCTTTGAGCAATGAAGTAGACAGCCCTAGGAAATACTATCTCATTGGCTTTTCAGGCTATAGGTGTATTTGACTCTTGATTTACGGGCCATTTTTTTTCCAGTTTTAAACAAATAGCTGGAAGTAACAATGACTCGTTGCATTTCATAGGAAATTGGAAAATCAAATAGGATTGGAAGATTGTTAAGGAGTTCAAAACTTAAAAACTATGAGATAATGCATGTAATTTATCCATAGTTTGAAAAGAAATGGAAGATAAAAGAGGGTTTTTTTTATTTTTTAATTTTTAATTTTTAATTTTTAATTTTATCCATAAATTATATGGCAAGTATATAGTTCCAAACTCTAATGTCTAAGTTATCAGTCACTGATGTGGTGCACATACTTGAATTGTGTCATTCATCCATTGGCCTTATGCTAGATGCATGTTGCACGGGTAATGCTAGCCACTATTGTGTTAGTAATTGTTGTAGTTTTCTAAATTATTTAAGAATTACAGGTTTACAGGATGTATTGGGGCACAATCCTCGTTAAATCAGGTCATTTTTTTTCATGCAGACATAAATTCGATTGGTTGATGGTATATTGTAAGTTGATTGTACTCTTTTGTACTTGTGGAGAATGTGGTTGTGGATTGTTTGTACTTGAGGAGGATTGTGGTTGTGGAGGATTGTGGTTGCGGAGGTTTGTGGTTGTGGAGGATTGTGGTTGTATTGTGTTGGTTATGTAATGTGATTGTGGAGGAGGATTGTGGTTGTATTGTGTTGGTTATGTAATGTGATTGTGGAGGATTGTGGATGTATTGTGTTATGTATGTGGAGGATTGTGGATGTTTTGTGTTATGTATGTGGAGGATTGTGGATGTTTTGTGTTATGTATGTGGAGGATTGTCTTTGTACATTGTGTTAGTAAATGTTGCAGTTTTCTAAATTATTTACGAATAACAGGATGTATTGGGGCACAACCCCTACCAAAATACAGGTTATTTTTTTTCCCGTGCAGACAAAAATTCGACGATCCGCGACCGTCGAAATTTCCTATAATTTTTACCCAAAACGGCGGCTTAGAACCGTCGAATTTGTTTCTCGACTGTCCAGGACCGTCGAAATTTCCCATAAATTTTCGAAGAAACGGCGGGTTAGGACCGTCGAATTTTTTTCTCGACTGTCCAGGACAGTCGAAATTTCCTATAATTTTTTCCCAGAAACGGCGGGTTACGACCGTCGAAATATTCTATGATATTCGAACCGTAAACGACGGTTACGGACCGTCGAATTTTTTGCGACGGTTCACAACCGCCGATTATGCAAATACGAGTTCGACGGGTGTGGACCGTCGAAATTTTTCGAGCGTCACGGACCCTCGAAAATTTTCGACTGTCATGAACCGTCGAATATTAACCGACGGGTAAGAACCGTCGAATATTAACCGACTGACCGTCAAAATTTAACTGACGGTTAGGGACCGTCGAATTTTAATCGACGGTTACGGACCGTCGAATTTTTTTCTACACTGGCTGATCTACGACGGCTTTTTTCGACGGCGCGGACCGTCGAATTTTCGAAACTTCGACGGTTTTGGACCGTCGAATTTAGCGCTTTTTCACGTAGTGGAATATTCCCCACTATGATAGCGTTTAACGCTATTCAACCACATCTCAGATAATCCAGGTGAAGATCCAGTAAGGGAATCCAATACTACGACGAGGTGTTCGAAGGCTCATGGCAGCAAATGGCGTACGATTAGGCTGAAATGACATGAAGATACTTCGCCTAGTCTCTTTATTAAAGTATATTTATTTTCCTTTGAACATGTAATAAGTCTCTCATGGAGATAATAGAATATTTATGGAATAAGAACTTAAATTTTCGTCATTATGCTATGTATGCCATGAATGTATGAAATTACAGGTAAGTGTGTGGAAACGTAACCTTAACACACATAAGTTAACACCTGAAAGCTCGACCCATCGTGTTGTTTACGAGAGTCGAAATCTCGGGGCGTTACACATTAGAGAAATGACTTTCAATTAAGCATGTGATAACTTATATTGTTCAATATTAAGATAATATAACTAAAAAGAGTAAATTAAAGTAGCCTGAAGCCGATCAACTAAGTAAGTATATTTTAACTACAATCAGTTGGAAAAGTAAATACTAAAAAAATGATAACTGACGACAATTTATTCGTAATGAGATGACTATTGGGAACAACTGTCTAACCATAACAAGAAGGTCGTCAGGCATGAAAGTTGGATCGCCTACTCAGTTGGCCTTAAGGCTAAATTATCATCAAAGATGGCAGTCTGTTTTTTGCGAACTAGACTTCGTTATGTGAGACAATCATGTTTCGCAAGAAGGGTTGGACATATATTCACCACATGGTTGGCTTCGCAACTGGACGATCATGGTAGTGACTACTTGTTCATTGTGCAAGATTGGGTTCCATGGCGGGCGAATCTTTTACGATCCATTCTTGGCATGATTGGGCATCGTGGCAAGTTGGTCGTTAAGAAATGTCAATCCGTTCATTACTCCACATGGTTAAACTTCATGCGTATTGATTATTGTTTAGACGATTAACCATTCGTCAACTAGCCATATACTTCATGGCGGGAGGTCGAAAGGATGACAACCTGGTCATCTCTTTGGATCCTCACTTTGTGTCGTGATAGTAATAGAAACAACTATCCATTTGTTGTTGGGATCTTGACTCCATGGGCAAGGCCGTTGTGGGATGATCACTTATTTGTCGCTCGACCATGCTTCGTGGTGAGACAATCGTAGTTAAACGACAATCTGTTCTTAGCTTGGTTGATTTTTGTGGTGAGATTGTCGAGTGGAATCTCTAGGCGCATTGCAAGATAGCCCCATTGGTCATCCGTTCTAAACAGAAATCTTCCTAGGTCCAATACTATTATCGCAAACATAAGATGACTAACTACTTTATTCTGATCTACTTAATTTGGGTTGGTTTTATAACATTGCGTTGGCTTGATGGTAAAAGAATTAGATTAAAATAATAACAATAATAATAAGTACCTATTGCGAACAAAGGATAAGATAACATTGCATTGAAAAGAATAGTGTATTGTATTAAAGTGGTGTGAGCCCCAAACTCTTTATTCGTTGTTGAATGTGTAAATGTCTAAGACGGTTTATTGGAGACTCATACTGAAATTAGCCTCCGTGATATTCTTTGAATTGATTAGCCAATTAATGGACATAATCCATTATACTTCTAACTCAAAAGAATTTTACAAGATCTTTTTTGAATCAATCAAACATTTTACCATTGTAGTTTAACAAATTTTTATCTTGAAATAAACCATCGTGGTGTTCGCATTGCCAATCACATCACCCCACGTCTTTGTTAAGCACTGCCTTAACTAATCACACATGTTAGAGCTTTTCACCTATGGATTCACATATGTGCAGCTGATCACTTGTCTCTTAGCAGCAACGTTCTTTGTACTCCTCGGTCTTTTGTCATCATAGATTAAAGGGTCTTATATTGATCCTCTGTATAATGGTGCCGCCACATGTTGGCTTATTAGTTATTAGCAGTTAGATATGACATAGTCAAATCAGGTGTAAATAATATGGTGTGACCCACTTGAATTCTGAATCTCTTTTTTTTACCCCCTGCATATGGGCTGATGCAAGTAAGTTTTAAATGGGTGCATGAGATAGTGTATTGCTCAATAGATCCTCTATTGAGCTGTGTTTTATTTGGAGCTGATGCATGCCAATGCACCAAATCATTTATGGGAGATACTAGTACATTTACAGTCTATTTTGGAAGATAACTCCCCATGGAGGGTCACCCAAACTTATGAAATTGTCTAATCCTCCCAACCAACATGCATGGGTCACATCTGAAATCATTTTTAATAATGATATACAGGTGTACCCTTATATCCATTTACTTAGAACAAACGTCTACCAGACAGCATGACTGTGCCGAGCAAAACGGATAAGATGAAAAGCCTCATCGCCACACTCCTAAGGATTAATGCAAAGATAAGAGGGTAAAGACCAGTCTCACATGGTTTTATTTTATTGAGAATTATACGATGCGTGGCCCACATCTTTGCACACCAATATACAATCCTTTGGAATCCTCACAAAGTGGGGCTAATCGGTAATCCTGACCGTTGGTCTGTTGAATATTGCATGGATGAACTATGTACCAAAAAAACAATCTTGCACAGCAAAATATTGGTCTTTCGATTTGCGAACTACAGTTGAATGGTTGAGAGGAGAAATACAACAACAGTCTACAATCAACTAAAAAGACCCGAGATTTTGATCTATGGTATCCTCGATTCTGGTAAATATAGGCCGTGGTCCATCCATGCAAGGATACAACTGCCCAATGATATGGATTACAGGACAAAAGGGCCCCACTTATCGGGTCGTGTATCATGAACGTATATCACAATTTCTCTTATTTTATCCTGTGTATAGGACGTGGATTGTGTCCGACCCCTGGTTGGACCTTCATGCGTCCGACCAGATCTGCGTAGGGGCCCATCATCATGCATCAGTTTATCTACCCCGTACATATCCTTTCTAAGATCATTGTATGAATGGACCCAAAAATGAGGTAGATCCGACGCTCCAGTGGACCACACCAATTAGTAAGCTTGGTTGCATTAAATGCAAAAGCGATCTATTATGTGGTCCACTGGAGCGTTTGATCTGCCTCATTTTTGAGCCCATTCCATATAATGATGTTATAAAAGATATGGACGGCGTGGATGAACAGATACATGATGGTGGGACCCTGCACAGATATGGTCATACGCTTAAAGGTCCGAACAAGGGTCGGACACAATCCGCGTGTGCCCCCAAGGAGCAGAGATGAACCTGTGCCGGGGCTGTGTGGGGCCAACAGAGATGTCCGTGACAAATCCACTCCATTCATACGTTGTTAAAGGCCAGAATAGGATAGGAATCTAGAAATTAGCCATATCCAAAACGCATCTGGACCATAACATATGAAACAGTGGGGATTTGAACGCCTAGGTGTTCGTATCAAGATGATATTTGTTCCTACAGTTTATCTGATTTTTGATAACCATATGAACGGTTTGGATGGCATATAAACATCATGGTAAGCTCCAGGAAGGTTTCAATGGTGAACGTTTCCGTTACCACCATTTTATTTTTGGTGGCCCACCTGTATTTTGGATTTGTCTGATTTTTAGAATCCTATCGTATTGTGGTCTATAAAAACATATGGACAGAGTGGTTATCACCCACATCTATGTGGGCCCCACACATCCCTCGGGCTCTATGGCCAGGGCAAATGCAATAGGCTCTCCTAAGAGTAAGAGGCGGTGGAGCGGATTGCCTGGGATATCCGTGACAAATCCACTCCGTCCATCTGTTTTGAAAGAGTATGATAGTACAACATACTAAAAATAAGGCAGATCCAAAACTCATGTGGGCCATACCAGAAGAAATAGGGGGGATTGAACGCTTGGGGGTTGCAGAAGTTTTGTATCAGGATGATATTTGTTCCCATAATTTTATATATGAGTGGTAATAATCCTACGAACGGTTTGGATGGTATGTAAACATCATGGTCAGCTCCAGGAAAGTTTCAACGGTGGACGTTTCTGTTCGCACTGCTTTGTTGGTATGGCCCACTTAAGTTTTAGATTTATCTAATTTTTAGAATCTGTCCTATTGGGGTGTTTAAAAACAGATGGACGGAGTGGATTCGTCACTGAAGTCTCTGTGGACCACACACACCCCGGGGTCACAGGCATTCCGCTCCCAAGCGGCGGTCGCATTGGTGGGGTGAGGTGCTCACCACAAAATACCATGGTGGGGATTCACCGTGGGGTCCACTGTGATGTATGTGATTTATCCATGCCGTCCATCCGTTTTTGCATATCATTTTAGGGCATTAATCCAAAATCGAAGCATATCCAAATCTGAAGACCACACCATAGGAAAAAAAGTGAATTGAATGCCTACCATTAAAAGCTTCTTGGAGCTACAGAAGTTTTAGATCAAATTGATATTTGTGTTTTCCCTTCATCCACGTCTGTGAGCCTTAGGAAGGTTTCAACTGTTGAAGTTATCATCCCCATTTTGTCTGTGGTGTAATCCAGCTGAGCTTTGGATATCCTTTAATTTTGGGCTCATGCCCTAAAATGAGCTGGAAAAGCAGATAGACGGTGTGGATAAAACACATACCTCACGGTGGGCCCCACAGAGAATCCCCAAATCCAGCTGAGCTTTGGATATCCTTTAATTTTGGGCTCATGCCCTAAAATGAGCTGGAAAAGCAGATAGACGGTGTGGATAAAACACATACCTCACGGTGGGCCCCACAGAGAATCCCCACTACGCTATAGCGCGGGTGACCTCATTACACCATCCATTGTACTGATGGTCACCAAACGTGATGTTGCTGCCACGTAGAGTTCGAACACGTGAGGACTTGTTTCAATGATCCAAACCGTTTAACGAATGAGCCTCGAAGTGACTGGATGGAAAACATTAAAAAAAAATAAATAAAAATAAAAATAAAACCTCCCCTCCAACTTCAATTCCTGGATGGTTTGGCTATTTCCTTTGAAAAAAGACCATCTTCTTTACCATTCTTTTGTGGCCATTGATCAAAAGGGTTAGGATCTTCCGATCCAAAATATTTTCAATAAGCCCCCTCATCAGTGGTGTATCTCGTCAGATCAACGGTTTGGATCACCAAACCATGGGTCCCACACGCCAGCAGGATCCATAGTTTCCTAAAAAAGCAAGACAATGTTCAGATTGCCCACTAGGAATGCGTTCGAACGTATGGTAGTTTGCGTGGGGCCCACCTGTGACGTGTACATGGAATCCAATCTGTGAATCCGGATGCTGGTCAACCGCGAGCAGTGCAAGGGGGGGATCCTCTGAGGTGGGTGGGAACCCTGATGGTGGGGTCCATTGTCATGTATGTGACAACATCCACGCCATCCATCCATATTGAAAGCTTATTTTACGGCATGATTCAAAAAAATGAAATTCCAAATCAAAGATGGACTACTAGAAAAATTGGTGATTGACCATTAAAAACTTCTTGTGCGCCACGAAAGCTCTAGATCAAGATGATATTTGTGTGATCTTTTGATCTAGGTGTGTATGACCTTACCAACAGGTTGGATGACAAATAAAATTCCAATGGATTCTATGAAGTTTATGATGGTGGGGATTCAATCATGATCGTTTCTTTTGGATTGGGGCCAAGTTTCCTAGGGATTGAGAGAGTTATAGGGCAAAAGAAAAAGCTTGGGTTTTCTGAGATGAGGAAAATGATGGTGTTTGTGTGTCTCATGTAAGAATAAGCTTTGAATAGCTTGAGATTTCTCTTATTAGAGGGTTGGGATTCGGTTTTCGTTTCTTCTCTCTCTTGTAACTTTTAGTATTATTGTGGATTATTCACTTTATGTTGTAATTTTTTACTCATAAGGGGGTTTTCCTACGTTAAATTTAGATTGCCTTTGTATTTAATTATTGCTTGTGTGATTGCTACAGTGATTTGCTGGTTTAATTTGCTTTTGCGGTTGGATTTACCCAATAATTTCCTGTGGTGTGGTCCACCTAAGATTTGAATCAGCTTCATTTTTCATATAATACACTAAAATGAGCTTTCAAAACGGTTGGACAGTGTAGATGTAAGGAAAACACATTACTGTGAGCCCCACAGTTATGGTCCCACCCATCTAGGTGGGGAGCGAATTAGGTGTTACCCAGGGACGTTACACCTACCATGTGGCCCACATGGATAGTATTTTGTATATCCGACATGGTTCATCCGTTTCTCCAGCCCATTTTAGGATGGTCTTCCAAAAATTATGCAAATCTAATTCTCAAGTGGACCATACCATTGGAAACAATGCTGATTGAGTGCCCACCATTAAAAATTCCAAAGAGCCCATCGTAAGGTTTTGGTAATGTTTATTTGAAATCCAAGCTCTTCATAATGTCAATAAGATCTTGATGAAGGGTAAATTTAAAGATCAGCTTGATCAAAATTTTTGTGGCCCGCAAAATGCTTTTAATGATTATTCATCACCCTTTCTATTGGTATGGTCCACCTGAGATTTAGATCCTTTTATAATTTTGGATCTTGTACTAGAATTAGGCTTAACAACAGATGGACGGTGTGGATATACAAAAATACATCAAGGTAGGCCCCACACGGTAGGGGAAATACCACTAAGGTGTCACCAGGGTAACTGCTAATTCGCTCAGAAGGTGGGTACAACTCCACCAATCAAATATCGCCACAACACTACCACCACCGAGGTACGTCACTGCCGGCGTCACTTTCACCCCTGCCGGATCTTAAAAAACGCAAACAGCCGAACGTATTTTAGTAATTTCAGATGAGAATTTGGATTTGGATTACAACCACCTAAAAGAGAAACCCCCGGACACGAAATCCCAACTGCCGCTTCTTAAGTGGGCCCCACTTCCATTTCACCTCTCTACCCGGAAGCGGATTGCGTAGTGAGTGACTCCGCACGCTAAGCGTGCGGAGTAAACTCTGTGGGGCCCACCGTGATTTACGTATTTTATCCACTCCGTCCATCTATCTCAACAGAAAATTTTAGGTATGGTGCCAAAAAAATGAAAATTTAAAGTGGACCACAGCACAGGAAAAGTGTGAACTGAATGTCTACCATTGAAAATTTTTTGGAGGACACAGAAGCTTTGGATCAAGCTGATATTTGTGTTTTCCCTTCGTCCATATCCATGTGATCTTATAAACGGGTCGGATGACAAATAAACATCAGTGTGGGGGCCTGGGAAGGTTTCAACAGTGGAAATCATTATTACCACTGTTTCCGTGGCATGGTCCACTTGAGATTTGGATATGCTTAAATTTTGAGCTCAACCCTAAAATGAACTGGAAAAACTAGGGCTCTCAATAGAGCGGGTCAGATCCGAGATCTGATTCGCTCCGAATCCGTATAATGCGGATTTGGATCTTAAAATAGGCCCAATTGGTTAAACGGACCGGATTTGGATCTTAAAATAGGTCCGGTTACTTAAATGGACCGTATATGGATTCACAGGAACATATCCGAGTTTGATCCGAATTCAATTAAGATCCAACTCATTGTCACCTTACTGTATATGTTATATTCATGTTGACCATCCGTTTTACAAATTATTTTAGGCCATGTTGACCATACCATAGTAAATAGTGGGATTTGCATCATTTTTCTATTAAATTAAATATATTATATTATATATATATATTTTATATCATATATTTGAAATTGCGTCGGGTAGCCTAACACGACACCCTACGCATACGCGTGCGGAAGCTTGGGGAGCAACTAGAATTATGGCTAAACCTATAGGAGGGGGTGATTAGGACCTTTTCAAATTCTTTTCGCCTACTTATCAGATTTAACAAATTATACTACGTAAACGATAAACACTTCGGCTTCCAAGCCTAAGTGGGTCCAATTAATAGACTAGCAAAAGATAAAGCAATTAACAGCCTAGTCTAAACAACTCATGTGGACTAGAGAGGATGGATCAAGAAATGCTCAAGTCAACATGAGGTAGTGAAAGTACATCTTGTGAGTGTGGATGTGCCTATCAAGTGCCTATCATACATTCCTAACTAAGCATTCATAATTAATCAATTAAACATAATGCATAAATAGAAATGTGCTCAAGAACAATCACAAACACAAGGATGTATAGTGGTTCGACTACGTGTCTACTCCACTCCCGGTTCAAGTACTCAACCCCTTTGAGCACACCGGCATTCACTGGGGAGTTTAAATCTGGTTCCTCCCAACCAAGGTGTTTTAATTCGGATCCACCCAACCGGGGAGTTTACAGGTTCCTCCCAACCTACACGTTTGCACCCGTGTTGGTGGCTCCCCCTTGGAGACTTTATTTTAGGCTCAACTAACGTGCCAAGGAACGGCTGACGTCCCTAGATTTTAGGCCCAACTAATAGGCCAAGGATCGGCTAATGACCCCGGGGCGAGTTTGTCAAACAAGCTCTACACTCAACTCCCACAGGGAATTGAGTGGATGGACTCTTAACAAGACAACCTTACTTGTCGGATTGAGCCCCTTGTTGCGCCGTCTTGGGTTGCTTCTTCTCGCTCTCCCGTGCTTAAATCAGCTCCCTTTGTGCTCCCCCGATCGTTGACGCCGTTACTTTGCCAAGGCTTCAGCTCCAAGATCAGCTACCCTGCATGTGATGCTCCATTGGAGATGCCCAAGGTGCTAGGGAATGGTGAAACCTCTACAAATGGTAGGAAATGGGTTTCCTAGAAGAATGCACCTAAATGGACTCCTAGGTAACTGTTTAGACAAAGGATTTAACTATCATCAAGGTGTCTAAGCCGTAGGAATCAAGAGGGAACAAGTCCATTCTCAAGATGCCATTGAATGGCCCAAGCTTGTGATGAAAACACAAGGAGAATGACTTGCTTTAGGTTTGGGATAGAGCCTCTAATGATCTCTAGCAATGGTGGCTTCTATCTCCTCAAAATCCCCTCTCTTAGCTCAAAAAACGAATCCCCCTTTTAAATAGATTTTCTTCCAACGGTCAAAAAACGGGCAGATTCGTGCATCTCTGATTGATCGAAAAAGTGTCCGATTAATCGGAGCCCAGTCCGATTGATCAGAGACAAGTCCGATTGATCGGAAATCTATCCAGAGAAGTCTTTGGAAGAAATTCCGATTGATCGGAACACTGTCCGATTGATCGGACGGCCCCTTCCGATGGATCGTAAGACTGTCCGATTGATCGGAAATATGTCCAGTGAGTTTTCAATTTTTTCTGAGACAATTTCCGATTGATCGGAATTTCTGTCCGATCGATCGGAGTCCTATCGGAGCACCTGTCCGATTGATCGGAGTCCTATCGGAAACTGCTATTTGAGCCTTTTTTTATTGTAGCAGCTTCCACTTCTTTAATTAGTCTAATTTATCATGTTTTTCATGGAGTTCTAAGACTAATGATGATGACTAAAGGTATACCTAGGTGGTGCAAGTCATCTAAGAGGTTATGGGTTAGGTTTTGGTCAAGGCAAGGCACACTAAGGCATCACATTTACCTATTTCTTCTTTCTTGATGCAGCCGGGCCACTTGAGTCTTCGGTCTTTGTCTTCATTAAGCTCAACCGACACTTAGACCTACTGACCTAAGTAATTGACAAACAAGGTGCACTAGTATACCACAGAAAAGTGCACTAACAATATTTTTTTAGATTTGTAATGAGGTGGATTCGGACCTAGATCCTACCCGAATCCCATGGTTATATGGATTTTGGATTGGAAATGGATCTAACAATTTATAAATGGATCGGATATGGATATCAACTTTTGGATCCGAGTTGGATCCGAATCCGATCCGAAACCCGTCTACAGTCATATGGACTTGGAGCCGGATCCAACTGGATCCGATCCAGATCCAACCCATTAAGAGACCTGAGAAAAACATATGGACGGAATAGATAAAGCACATACATTCTAGGTCGGCCCAACATAGTTTACTCCGCACGATATGAGCGTGTGGAGTTACGCCGCACTGCAATCCGATTCCTCACTATACCTTATATAAACACCAAAAACCCCATCCAATCTCACTCTCTCTCTCTCTCTCTCTTCTCAAACTCAAAAACCATGCAATACCACAGTCATCCCCTAGCTATCGGACTCGCTGCAAAACCACTCTTCCCTAAAAGCAGACTCCACCACAAGCCCTGTTTTTCTGCCTCTGCCGCCACGTCAGTTCGTCCCACAACCATGTACGAACTCCTGTCGGTGACCGAGAGCGCCGGGTAGGACGAGATAAAGGCCGCGTTCCGGAAGCTAGGCGCGGAGGTGGCATCCTGGACACGTGTCGGTCTGATAACAAAAAGGAATACTTCACGAAGCAGTTCATAGAGGCTCGGGAAGCATACAGGGTGCTATCCAACCCTGTGCTTCGGGAGGACTACGATTATCGCCTTAAGAACGGTTTTAACGGCGTTTTATTAAGGAAAAGTGGGAGTAGGAAAGCGGGTTTTGGAGACTGGGAATCGCAGCTGGCTGGTATGAGGACCCGGTCGTACGGACGCGCCACCTCAGACTCGTGGGGGAGTCGGATGAGAGCTGCTGCTGCTTCTAGAAATGGTCGTGCATGAGGAGGCCCACTTCTGATGGCCCTCGGGATTATGTCGGTGGGTCCCATCGTTTCGACTAGTCGGAGCCGTGGGACTATTTTCAGTTGGTAGTCCGGTGGACTATGTTTCTCTATTTTATTATTATTTTTTGTAAATTTTTTTATTTTTTTTTGTAAATTCGTTTGTGAATGTAAATACGTGTAAGGAATTCTCATGGTGGGTTCCAACGCAGAGCGGGTCCAGTTGTGGTGGTCCGCCGTATTAGCCTATTAGGTATGAAAAAGTGGTCTTCTGTCGCTGGTGGATTCCATTCTTTTGGCTAGTAGAAGCCGTGGGACCGCTTGAGTCGGTAGTCCTGTGGACTATGGTTTTCTTTTCTTTTCTTCCTTATTAAATTTTTTTTTTTAATATTTATTTGTACACTCTTTTGTCGATGCAAATACATGCAAGTTTTTATTGAAATAAAAAAATTAAAAAAAACCCTACAAGTCTCCCAGTTGCATCTGTTCATGCTGACACTCTCTCATACCTTGTATTTGGAAATCCAAATAACAAATTAAAGCTATGTTCGGTAGCTTGTAATTGGTTCGATAGCTTGTAATTGGAATGCATTTGAATTTAAAAATTAAAATATATTGAAATTCTAAAGTGTATTAAGAAGAACCTGAATTTATTGGTAAATCGAGTTATTTCATATTAGGATGTATATGTTGGAGAGTCTTCAAACTGATGCACGGATTGGGTGCTCAGACTGCTCGGACAACCGATCTGCCCAGATGCGAGGAGGAAGGTTGGACATGTTTTGAATGCCCAGACCGATCGGGCGACCGGTCTACAATGGGCTCCGACCGGTCGGTGTTGAGGCAACATCAGTGATGTTTCTCCCTGGACTGTTTGGTGCAAGGTGCGACCGGTCGACTGTGCACGCAGTTTCTTGCGCATTACGCAGTAGTGCATAAGAGGCTTCTATTTTTGGGTTTCCTACTATATATATGGGATGTATCCGGACTTAGGTTGTATCCTAAGGAGTCCAAGGTTTCCTAATCGTGTTAGGAAGAAGGGAGAGAGTTGTGTGTGAGAGAACTTGGGGTTTTCTCTTCTTCTTTTTCCTTGCTTGTGTGCTGTCAATCTCTGTAATCTTCTGTTTATTCATAGTGGATCATTTTGTGCTGTGGTTTTTTACCCGTTGATGGGTTTTTCCACGTAAATTCGGATTCTCTTGTGGTGAATGCTTGTGTATGGTTTGATTTCATCTTATTTACTCGTTTAATCTCGCATTGCTCAGCGCGTTTCAGCTTCTGCTTCCGTTGTCGGTTTTCCCAACAAGTGGTATTAGAGCTATCGTTGGGGTGGAGTGAAATTCGAATCTGAGGCGAGGAGATGGGATCAGGCGCAGGGTTCAAGGTAGAGAAGTTCTTCGAAAAAAATAACTTTGAGCTATGAAAGGTGAAGGTTGAATCCTTCCTAGTTCAGCAAGGGCTTGATGAAGCTCTTGGAAAGCGACCCGAAGCTATGAAAGATAATGAGTGGATGAGGCTTGACAAGAAGGCTAGAACCTCAATCCTGTTAAACCTTACGGATGATGTTCTCTATCATGTCATGAAGGAGAAGACTACGGCTGAAATGATGGCGAAGCTAGAGAAGGTTTATGCTAAAAAATCTCTAGAGAATCGCATGTATGTGTTGATGCAGTTATTCACCTTGAGGATGGCTGAGGGAACTAAGGTGGAGGACCACCTGAGCACATTCAATAGGCTGGTTTGCAAGTTGGTGGAGATCGATGAACCGATGAAGGATGAATATCAAGCATGCATCCTATTGAATTCTCTTCCATATTCATATGAGTCGTTCAGGCACTCTGTGTGGGCAGAGAGGGAAACCATAAGCGTCGAGACCATTATCTCAGCCCTCCAGTCGAAGGCGATGAGAAAGAAAAGCGGTGACGTGGCTTTCCGTTATTCCTCAGAGGCACTGGTTATGAAGGGAAGAAGTTATGAGCATGGAGGATATTTGAAATCGGGATTTAAGGCCAAGGGCAAAGGGAAGGCTAAGGTGAAGTGCTAGAATTGTGATCAGGAGGGCCACATGAGAAGGGATTGTCAGAATCCCAGGTTGAAGTAAGAGAAGTATGAAAATTCTTCTAGAGAGGGAGCCAATACCGTAGAGGACGGTGGCGATCTGTGTGAAGTTTTGACTGTATTTGGTAAGGGATCTCACGATAGTGGGTGGATCCTAGATTCAAGGGCTTCATGTCACGTATGTCCTGACCGGAGTTCATTCTCGACATACAGAGAGTATGGTGGTGAATCGGTGTTTGTGGGCAATGGATTCGCTCATAAGATTGTTGGTATTAGTACTGTGCTCATCAAGATGTTCGATGGGGTCGAATGAGTCCTGGAAGATGTGAACCACGTTCCCAATATGAAGATGAATGCGATTTCTCTTAGTGCACTCGAGGCGAAAGGGTGCGTGTTTATCAGCCGCGATCATTGTTGTGAAGTGATGAAGGAGGCACTCGTGTGTATGAAGGCACGGAGGTGTGACCATATTTACATGTTGATCGGGAGCACAATTCACGGTGGAGCTGCGGGAACGGCAGAGAGATCCACGGTTGCTCGTATGTGGCAAGTGCCCAAGGGGCACATGAGAAGAGCGGTAAAGGGCGTGAATTTGTAAGGTTAGGTCGATGGTGGCACGAGAAGCGATGGAGCTATGATTGAAGATGAGATGACGTTGCAAGGATGTGTTGTTTCGACGTTTGAAGCCATGGTGGAGATTGTTGGAGAGTCTTCAAACTACGTACGGATTAGGTGCTCAGATCGGTCGAACAACCAGTCTGCCCAGATGCGAGGAGGAAGGCTGGACCTGTTTTGAGTGCCCAGAATGGTCGGCCGACTTGTCTACAGTGGGCTCCGACTGGTCAGGCGATTGGTCGGTGGTGAGGCAGTGTCGGTGATGTTTCTCCCTGGACTGTTTGGTGCAAGGTGTGACCGGTCGGGCTGCCGGTCGACTATGCACGTGGTTTCTTGCGCATTACGCGGTAGTGCATAAGATGCTTCTATTTTTGGATTTTTTACTATCTATATGGGATGTATCTAGACTTAAATTGTATCCTAAGGAGTCCAAGGTTTCCTAATCGTGTTAGGAAGAGGAGAGAGAGTTGTGTGAGAAAGAACTTGGAGTTTTCTCTGTTTTTCCTTGCTTGTAGGCTATCAATCTCTGTAATCTTCTGTTTATTCATAGTGGATCATTTTGTGCCGTCGTTTTTTACCCGTTGAGGGGTTTTTCCATGTAAATTCGGATTCTCTTGTGGTGAATGCTTTTGTATGGTTTGATTTCATCTTGTGTACACGTTTGATCTCGTATTGCTCCGCGCATTTCGGCTTCCGCTTCCGCTGCCGATTTTACCAACAGTATATACATCACAGCGAGTGTGTAAATGCGTAAGGAATGGATGCGGATTGCCTAATGACGCTGCCAGCTAGTAGCTAGTGGATGGTGTTCTTTGGGCCCCACATGTGTTTTATCCATGTCGTCCATCTATTTTTCCATATCATTTTAGGGCATAAGGCCTAAAACGAGGTGGATCCAAATCTCATGTGGATCACACCACAGGAAACAATGGTGATTGAGGGCCACAAAAGTTTTGGATGAAGCTGATATTTGTGTTTTCCCTTCATCCAGGTTGGATGGTAAATAAACATTACAGTGGGCCCATGAAGTTTTTAATGGTGAGTGTTCAATAACCATTGTTTCCTTGTGATGTGGTCCACCTAAAAATTGGATCTGTCTAATTTTTGGGCTCATGCCCTAAAAAGATTATCCATCATGTGGTGTGGTCCACTTGAGAATTGTATCTACCTAATTTTTGGGCTCACGCCCTAAAATAATTATCCAAAATGGATGGACAACTAGAAAACTGGCCGTTACAGAAAAGGTCAATATTTGAAAGGCCCTTTATTGGCCGTTGAGTTAGAACCCCATGATCAGGCCCACCTGAAAGTCATTATTCGTATTGATCTAGACCTCTTCTCCGTTGGGCCCATCGTTGATTGATCACATTACAACAGAATAATTCTCATCAAAACAATGCTTACAACCTATTTCAGAGGAGTACTACCAACTGTTGCCCTTTCAATTTTGCCAACCATTTGCATGCTAGTGGTTAAGTGTTAGGGATTACCTTATCATAGGTGGCCTCGGCAGATGGACAACCTTGATCATGCATATGACATCAGGATGGGCACAATCAAGTGGTATTGAGAATGTTGGAACTCCGGTCAGCGGAAACAATGAAGAAGATTAAACAATCTACAATCAACCACACAAGCACACGACGCAAAAGCAAATGAATTTTACATGGAAAACCCTTACGAGAAAAAAAACACGGCACAAAGCGACACCTCCACTATGATAAACATATGATTAAACTACCCGAGTAGATCCCAAAGATGAACAAGGCACTCAAAACTCTCAATCTTCTCTACCAATAACCCTAATCTCGTTTAGATCACCTAGGTATTGCTTAATCATCCTCCAAACACGATTTGGAAGCATATATATAAGAGTCAATCCAGATTTGGAAACGTATAGCAAGAAACCGCGCAAAATACTCAAATCCCGCAAGTACCCACGACCGGTCGCCGACCGGTCGCGACTTGTCCAGAGAGTTTCTGCCAAAAAACTGTTGCCTACTGCCTCAACTCAGACCTATCTGTCGACAGGTCTTAGGGCTCTCAATGGGTCGGATCTGGATCGGATCCAGTTGGATCCGGCTCCAAGTCCATATATCTGTAGACGGATTCGGATCGGATTCGGATCCAACTCGGTTCCAAAATGTGATATCCATATCCGATCCATTTATAAATTGTTATATCCATTTCCGATCTAAAATCCATATAACCATCAGATTCGGGTCGGATCTAGGTCCGAATCCACCCCATTACAAATTTAAAAAAATATATGATATAAAAAATATAATATAATACAGTTAATTTAGTAGAAAAATGATGCAAATCCCACTATTTACTATTGTATGGTTGACATGGCCTAAAATAATTTGTAAAACGGATGGTCAGCATGAATATAACATATAAACTAAGGTGACAATGAGTCGGATCTTAATCGGATTCGGATCAAACTCGGATATGTTCTTGTGAATCCATATCCGGTCCATTTAAGGAATCGGACCTATTTTAAGATCCATATCCGGTCCATTTAACTAATCGGACCTATTTTAAGATCCAAATCCGCATTAAATGGATTCGGAGCGAATCGGATCTCGGATTTGACCCGCTCCATTGAGAGCCCTAACAGGTCTGAAAACACCAAAAACGTTTAGAGAGTTTTTTCACAGAAACTGTCCACTGGCCGACCGGTCGGTGGACTCTTTTGTTGAAGAATCTCCAACAAACTCCATCGAGGCTTCAACACATCGAACCATCTTCTCTTCTCTTCTCTTCATAGAGCCAACTCTTCATCAATCATAGTCACCGCTTCTCATGCATCATTGCGTCTTCGTCAAGCCTTCGCCAATCCCAGATAAATTACGTAGAACTTGAACTTCTCTGTAGGGACCACCTTAGTCAGCATATTTGCCAGATTCACGTTAGTGTAAATCTTGTCCAGAGTCACATCTCCTTCTTCAAGCACCTGTCGAATAAAATGGTGACACACATCAATGTATTTAGTATGTGAGTGATAAACAGAGTTTTTAGCCAAATTGATAGCATTAAAGCTGTCACAATTAACCAGCACGGCTTCCTGCTGAAGTCCCAACTGATTGATTATTCCTTTCAACCAAACAGCTTCCTTGAAAGCTTCTCTCACTGCCATATACCCAGCTTCAGTAGTGGAAAGAGCTACCATAAACCGAAGCTTAAACATCTAACTAATCGCTCTACCCGCTAATACAAACGAGTACCCTAAAGTCAATCTCCTACTGTCCACACTACCTGCGTAGTCAGAATTGACGTAACCAATCAGCTTGTCCTTGGACTTTTTAAACGTCAAGACATAGTCCTGCGTACCCCGAATGTATCAAAGTAGCCATTTCACAGCTTCCCAATGTTGCTTACCCGGGTTAGACATAAATCGGCTAACAACACTCATAGCCTGTGAAATATCTGGTCTTGTACAGACCATGGTATACATTAAACTGCCCACAACACTTGAATAGGGCACATGAGACATAACACGCTTTTCTTCATCCGTTTTGGGATAATGTTCAGAAGAAAGCTTGAAGTGAGCCGCATGGGGAATGCTAACCAGTTTGGACTTGTCCATCTCATACTTTTTCAATACATTCTCAATGTATTCTTTTTGAGATAACCACAACCTGCTCATCTTCCTGTCTCTATGAATATCTATGCCAAAAACCCTCTTTGCAGCCCACAGATCCTTCATCTCGAATGCCCCTAAAAGCTGAGTCTTCAACACATCGATGTCAGACATGCTATGACTGGCAATAAGCATGTCATCGACGTACAATACCAATATGAGAAACTTCTCATCATTCAGTGTCTTGAAATAGACACAATGATTGTACTCACTCCTGGTAAAGCCCTGACTCATCATAAAAGAATCAAATTTCTTGTACCACTGCCTAGGCAATTGTTTGAGACCGTACAACGATCTCTTCAACCTGCAAACCTTGTTCTCAGCCCCTTGCACTGTATAACCCTCTGGTTGCACCATGTATATCTGCTCTTCCAATTTCCCATGTAGGAAAGCAGTTTTAACATCCATCTGTTCAAGCTCGAGGTCATATTGGGCAACCAGCGCCAACACGAACCTGATAGATACTTGCTTCACAACCGGTTAAAAGATCTTACTGAAGTCCACGCCTTCAAGCTGAGCATACCATTTCGCTACCAACCTTGCTTTGTATCTATCATATTTCTTTAAAAAAATCCACTTACACCCTATCGCTTTTCGGCCCACTCTAAGCTCCACAAGCTCTCAAGTCTCATTTTTGTACAAAGAGTCCATCTCGTTTTACATTGTCGTCTTCCACTTCTTAGCATTTACATCATGTAGTGCTTCCTCAAAGTTAGACGGATCCCCCTCATCTGTAATGAGAGCGAATGCAACGATCGAGTCATCCCTATACCTTGCCGATAACCTGTGATCCCTGGGTGGATTTCTTCACACAGGTGGCTGCTCCACCTGATCCTGTACCTCTCTCTACGCTTCAGTATCGGCCCATGTATCTCTGTCATCATGTGTATCAACCTATTCTGATGTTTCTGGTTCCTTTATAGCATCTTTATGGAACAAAGACCCCTTATCAAATTTGACATCACGGCTCAGGGTGATCTTCCGTGTGACAGGATCATATATACGATAACCCTTCACACCATCACCGTAGCCCACAAATATCACTTTTTTGGCCCTATGGTTTAGCTTATCGCTCTCAATTGACGGTACATGAGAGTAAGCCTCACAACCAAAGACCCGCAGACTTGAGTAGTCTAACGTACGACCATTCCACACTTCCTCAGGGATTTTACATTCAATTGCCATAGATGGTGATCGTTTATCAAGTAACAAGCCGTGTTAACGGCTCAGTCCATATCTCTTTGCTCAACCCAACATTACTAATCATGGATCGAGCTCTCTCCAAGAGAGTCCAATTCATCTGCTCAACCACACCATTCTGCTCTGGTGTGTAGCGCACTGTGTTGTGCCTCACGATCCCCTCCTCTTTATAATACGTGTTAAATTCCCTGGAAGTGAACTCACCTCCATTATCGGTTCTCAAAATTTTTAATTTCTACCATGACTGATTCTCCACCATCATCTTCCAATACTTGAAGGTCATAAAGACATCAGATTTATTTTTTAGAAAATAAACCCAAACCTTCCTGCTATAGTCATCGATAAATGACACGAACCACGATGACCCCCTGTTGGGGTCCCAAAAGTCAGGTCTTCGAAACAATGATTAAGAGTGCCCAAACCATCACCTGATTAGATTTAGGGCCAGTGCATAAGAAATCTCGATAAAAATCACAATGCACATCAGACTTAACCAAAAAATGGAAAGTTGAGCCAGTGGTGGACCCCACCTGTTATCATGATCAGAACCCTACAAATTTGGGAGGGATACCTCAACCATGAAGAAATAGGGCCAACGCATCGACTTCCATCGCAAAGCGGGCCCCGCAAGCCCTCCGTTTCACAAAGCCCAATTTTGCAAAACACGAGTAGGTCAGCGCGTCCAGAAGTTCGTCCAGCGCATCATGAAATTCAGTGTTATAGTCAAAATAGTGGTGATCGTATATCATCACGACGTCCTGATCCTGCGAGCAGTCCTTCTCGTAGCCGTTAAAAGGCGTCACATCTTAATATGCGAGCAGCTTGTCTCGCGAGTAGTTCCCGACCTATGAGCAGTTCTCGACGCGCCAACCCATTTTCTCGACGCACTACACGTGGCGGTCTCCTATTGGCCGACTTCAGCTATAAATACCCCCCCCCCCCCCCCCTCACCTCACTTGGAAGAATCGAGAGAAGGAGAGAGATTTAAGTTTTTAAGCTCGCCGGAAATCCCACTTCCGACCGCAGCAGAATGCAAGCCTTTGGAATTCAATCCAATCCCACGAGATGAACGAAGTAACTTCTCGAAAAGGGGTCGCCAATGCCCAGAATCATACTGATGTATCACTGTTGTAGACAAATCTGGCTTTAAAGAGAAGTGAGGAATCGCGGTCGCATCTCCAAAATACGACCAGCCCGGCTCGTGCTCGAAGAAAGGGGTCGCATATCCAAAATGCGACTAACCCTGGCTCGCGCTCGAAGAAAGGGGTCCCATCTCCAAAATGCGGCCAGCCCGGCTCGCGCTCGAAGAAAGGGGTCGCATCTCCAAAATGCGATCAGCCCGGCTCGCTCTCGAAGAAAGGGGTCGCATCTCCAAAATACGACCAGCCCAGCTTGCGTTCGACGAAAGGGGTCGCATCTTCACCATGCGAGCACTCTTGATATGAGCAGCTTCCGTCATGTGAGCAACCCTGGTCTCTGGTCTCTGGTCTCTAGCGAGGACGTCCTTCAGCTCATAGTACCAGCAGCTTATATAGGCCGACTTTGGCTTGTTTCTATTTGTAGCTCCGAACCACGGGAGATCTCCATCAAGAGACGTAACCAGTTAGACGTGTAAAGTGGTTAGCCTATCCCCTTATCTAAGGATTAACAGGATAAGTGCCTTATCCCCTGAAATCAGCAGTGATCTTAACGCTTGCGTAACAGACTGGATCATCCGGATCTGCATGAATAGATGACCCCACAGATGATAAAGGTACACAATCTCTAAGCCTACATTTCACACTTCATCTTACTATCACAGTACCCGTACTGACTTTGCCATCGGAGGGCCATAAGCCGGGCCAACTGGCGGTGGTCCTAACCTTTCTTGGTGATTGCAGGTTCCCCAATCTACACCATTCATCTCCGATTGGAGGTCAGACGACGAAGAATCAAAGTTGGTCTCTGACCAACATCTGTTAGCCAATTTTTGGCGTTAACATCTGTGGCCCCGAAGTACCGTTCAACGACAAAACAACGGTGACACTATTTCCTATAGTATGGCCCACCTGAACATCCGATTTGCTCCAAACTTGGGACCACCTCCCTGAATAACACTCCCGAGCTGATGAACGGTTTCAATATTAAACCCATGCCCTACAAACGGGACCCAACAAAAAGTTTGCTAAAACACGTAGGCACATGCAGAATTCAGTCACTGTGGTAAACCGCCCACCAAAGTAGTTACCGTTGAAAACATGTGTGGGGCCACCATGGGTGCCCTTTGAGCCATCTGAGCCAGTTCATGGAGTCTCAAGTGCCCACACTTGTCATATACGTCAATACTAGCCTGATTTGATACTTCTTTGGCTCTACACAAGTCTTCAATGGTGACTGTGCGGTGGAACTGTTTCCTCTCGTATGGCCCACCTGAAACTCAGATTTAGGTGAAACTTTAGGTCACCTCCTATAATGACGACCCTGAGCTCATGAACCGATCAGATTTGGGGCCTTCGAACTGCAATTGAGATCCACTAATTAAATCTCCAAAAGACGTACAATCATGCAAAGTCACTGTTACAAACCGTTTGTCAAAATCAACCAACGTGCAACCCTTCTGAAAGCCCACCACGACTGTGCTTTGGAGAATCTGACCTGTTCACAAGATCAGTGTGGTCCACACATACCATAGAATATGACAATCATCCTGATTCAAGTTTCAAGTGGGCCGCACCATAAGAGAATGAATGTCAATCGTTATGGCTCCCAAGCCGATGCCTATCGTTTTAACCTTCATTGGGCTCACCTAGTGCGTCCTTTGGCCGATCTAAAACCATTCACCACAATAAGAACCCAAACACGTGTCACCTTCAGACACCAGCTTGATCCGACATGCCTGTGGCCCTCCAAGAAAGTTGCAACGGTATATGTTATCTCCCACTAATCCTCCTCCAGTGGCCCACCTAAGCTTCATATCCTCTCCAGACTTGGGACCTTGACACATGTTGACCCCCTGATTCAAATGGACGGCATGGATTTGTGATACAGATGGCAGAAGTCGAACCTATGGGCGATCCCTCCTCTAACGCCAGCGCAACCTCACTCCCAGCACCTTATAAATGTTACGTGTGCAGCATTCTCCAGCAGGGAGAGAGAGAGAGTAGAAGAGAGTGGGAGTAGAAGGGAGAGAAGGAGAGTGGACGAGATGGGGCGAGCGCAAGGGTGATTTTATAACAAGCTAGCTCTTCAAATGGAGCGATGTGCTAGCCTTTGCAGCACGGGGTGATTTTTATCACGTGCTAGACATGGAGTGATTTCCATCACGCGCTGGCTCTAAAAGTGGGCATGCACTAAGGTTTGGAGCGGGGACGCGCCTGGCTCTAAATAAAGCCATGCGCTGTCAGCCCTTATCACCATACGCCGCCTATAAGAAAGCCATGCGCTGCCAGCCGTTACTATCATGCGCTGCCGGTCCTTAGTAACATGTGCTCCCTCTAAAATGACATGTGTCCTTAGTTGGAATGCATCCGCCCCTCTCCAAGCATATGTACCTCTAACCAATGAGCATGCGCTCGGCACCAGCTGCCATGCGTTTAACTTGATTTGTCTCAGTTGAAGTGTACCTAGACTGCACTTGGCCTAATTTAACTTAATTGCACATGCACCCAACATGATGTGGCTTAGTTACATACTCATTATGCATAACCCTATCTAATCTAGCATTTTCTCTACGTAATCTAACATGCACTATGTCTCATTCCGCTTAATCTAACATTCACTCTATGACATTTGGCATGTACTAAAGACTATCTCACTTTGTTTGCAATGTCCCGCATATTTGTGTATACAAGCAGACCTCAAACCAAGCTTCTATTGCATATCGACTATCAGCAAGTGGACAGAAGCCAGAACGCACCCGAAGACAAGCCACCAGACTCCAGCACGATTCGATAACTACTTGTAAAAAACTTCATATTTACTGTATTCATTGTATAAATATGTCTTAGCCTAGATTAATGCTCTTGGACTAACCAAAAGGGACTATGGTTAACACGATAAACCATACAGAGAGAGTTCTAAAACTATTACACACAATTTGTTAAAGACCGACACTTCAAGAACAGTCGATGCCCTACCCATCCAAACGGCATCCGCTAGTTGAGCTGCTCAGGTACATACAACTGCAAATCGATCTTCCCGCGGTCACCCGTCACAAATGACGGGCGCAGGCCCAGAGTCGCACCCCTCAGTTAAGAACCCTGACAGTCTCAGCCCGGATCTCCGGTCAAAACATGGGACATAGACATCCGACTCGTACAAAGATGGATCAGTCCATGACAAAACACAACAAATACAGGTCTCTGCGACCATACAAACACAGGTCTCTTCGACCACACAAAATACAGGTCTCTACGACCACGAACTCTAAGGCCACAGTCCCTGATTACTTAGTCTTCTGCCCATTGATTTGGGCTTTTCCTGAATACTCCACCTCATGTACAATTGCTAATTCATAGTGGAGTTTTATCGCTTTGTGCCGTGGTTTTCTCCCGCAAGGGTTTCCACGTAAAAATCTCTGTGTTCTTTGTGGCATGCATGATTTATATTTTTGCTTCCTTATTTGCTTTATTTTTCTCTAAGGCGTATACATTTACTTTTGTCATTTTAATCAAGGGTGATCGATCCATTCGATGTAATTAAGGGCTCGTGCCAGATCACGGCCTGGAATGTACAATATCTCAGAATCTCTAGAATAAAATTCGCCTTGCGATATCTCTTCTCTTGTGTACTTTTGTGAATGTTTGTGATTGTCTATGAATGTTCCTATATTTAGAACCCCAGAACAACAAAACACCAAAAAACTGCGCCCGAGCATTTTTTTCTAGTTCCAACACCCCCCAACAGAAATAACGGGCGACGACCCCTATACATCAGAATGAACATAATCAAGCACCCTTTTACATACATATTTTTCCATTTAAAAGACAATCTAGATTGTTTCCCGTACATGTAGTGTTCACATATATTTAAAGGAAGGAATAAAAAATCGTTCAGAGAGTACCTTCATGCCCCACTCACTCATGTGGCCTAAACGTGCATGCCACATACATGCAGAAGTGGAATCCACTACAATCGTTGCAGCTCCACTTACTGAAGTGCTCCCAATCAACCTATAAATGTTACCATGACTCTGTCCCTTCATAATTACAAGGAGCCCCCTTTGAAACTTTGCGGAACTGGTCAAAATCGGTGAACTTGCACCCCAATGCTTCGAGTGCACCAAGGGAAATCAGGTTCTTCCTCAACCTAGGAATGTGCCTCACTTCCGTCAAGGCCCATTCGATCACATCGAACATCTTAATACGCACAGTACCAATCCCCACAACCTTGCAGGCGTAGTTATCGCTTAGAAATACCGAGCATCCCTCATACTCCCTGTAAGAAGTAAAGATGCTCCTATCTGGGCACATGTGATACAAAGCCCCGGAGTCCATGATCCACTCATCGCAGAGAGATCCAGCCATTGACACTGTCAAGACCTCGCACACATCACTACCATATTCCTCAGCTTCAGCGGTATTGGCTTCCCTAGAAAAAATCATCTGACTTCTACTTCTTATATTTAGGACTCTTGCAGTCCTTCTTCATGTGCCCAACTTGGCCACATCCCCAACACTTCAACTTGCCATTTGCCCTTGCCCTTTAGTTTGGATTAAGAACGTGACGATCCTTCACCTCACTAAGAATTCATTCCTCTCATAAACAGTGCTTCGGATAAGGAATTAGTATCACCGTTTTTCTGTCTCATAGCCTTCGATTGAAGGGCTGAGATAATGGTCTCGACACTAATAATGTCCCTACCCGAGCACAACGAGTCCCTGAGTGACTCATATGAACTAGGAAGCGAGTTCAACAAGATCAAGGCTTAATACTCGTCCTTTATCTGCTCACCAAAATCGAGCAACTTGCAAATCAGTTTGTTGAACGTGCTAATGTGGTCCTCCACATCTGTCCCCTCTACCATCTTCAAAGTGAAGAGTTGCATCATTAGATACATGCGATTTTCTAGAGACTTCTTCACATAGATGTTCTCTAGCTTGGTTCATGTCTCTACAATGGTCTTCTCCTTCATGACGTTATAGAGTACGTCATCAACAAGGTACAATTGAATTGAGGCCATTGCCTTCTCATCCATCTTCGTCCACTCATCATCTTTCATCTCGACAGGTCGCTTTCCAAGGGCGTTCACGACCCCTTGTTGAGTTAAGACGGCATGCATCTTCACCTTCCACAACTCAAAGTTGTTTTTGCCCGAGAACTTCTCAACGTCGAACTTCGTACTTGAAGCCATGAGATCATTTCAAAAAACTTCTTCTTCAACCTTCCAATAATAGCTCTGATACCACTTGTTGGAACTCTAGTCAGTAGAAGCAATGAAGAAGATCAAACAATCTACAATCAGCCACACAAGCACGTGACGCAAAAGCAAACGAATTTTACGTGGAAAAACCCTTGCGGAAAAAAAAAAAACCACGACACAAAGCGACACATCCACTATGATAAACAGATGATTAAAGAGCTAGAACAATCCGAGTAGATCTCAAAGATGAACAAGGCACTCAAAACTCTCAATCTCTCTCCTAATAACCCTAATCTCGTTTAGATCACCTAGGTATTGCTTAACCATCCTCCAAACACGATTAGGAATATATATATATATATATATATATATATATATATATATATATATATATATATATATATATATATATAAGAGTCAATCCAGATTTGGAAATGTATAGCGCGAAACCGCGTAAAATACTCAAATCTCGCAAGTTCCCACAACCAGTCGCCGACCGGTCGCAACTCATCCAAAGAGTTTCTGCCAAAAAACTTTTGCATGCTGCCTTAACTCAGACCTATCTGGCGACCGGTCTGAGCACCCTCAGATCAGTCGGCCGACCGGTCTGAAAAACACCTAAAACATCCAAAGAGTTTCTTCACAGAAACTGTCAACTGGCCGACCGGTCGTGCGACCGGTTGGTGGACTCTTTTGTTGAAGACTCTCCAACACTAGAGCAAGCAAAAGATTTGTGGGGCCCACCAAGATGCGTGTGTGACAAAAATTCCACCCATCATTTGCGCCAGCTAACATTCATTTGTGGAGCTCATGTTAGGACGTAATTCCAAAAATTAGGAGAATAAAAAATGAAAGTGGGCCAAGCAGGAAACAGTCGGATGCATGCCCACCATTAAAACCTTATTAGGGCCCATCGTGATAAGATATGTGGGCCCTGTCAAATTACCTCTTGATCTAAAAGCTTGAACTATTAGAGGATATTGAACCTCCAATTTATACATTTTCCAACCCATTACATCACATTATATGCATGGTTTGCATGCTTAAAAGACATTTCTAATGCATGTTGTGTGAATGTAGGATTAAGATAGAGACTTCACTCCATTGATGCTTAAAAGACACATTTAGGAGCCTTTGATGAAGACCCAAGGTGGGCCAAAGAAAGAAGAAAGCAAGGAGAGGAGGGAGAGGAAGAAAGAAAGAAAGAAATTGTGAAGAAATGAGGTCTGACTAGTCATGACCGGTCGGCCAAGGGAGCCACGACCGATCCTGACCGGTTGGCCACCCTCCTACCCCTCTGTATAGGTCACTGGACCAATGACCAGTGTGGTCTGACCGGTCTAGACCGATCGGCCAACAGGTTGGGCACCTCTCTGGACTCTCTGGATCTCTGCTAGACCGGTTTAGACCAGTCGGCCAGACATCTTAACCGGTCTAGACCGGTCGGCCAACAGGTAGCCGGTGTAATTTGCTGAAATTCAGCAACTTCTTCAGCAAGCTCCGATTTTTAAGGCGCAAGTGCGCAAGTATTGCACAATTCTGGAAGATTTTGAGGCAGTAGAGCCTCTATACTATAAAAAGACACCTAAGGGTAGATCTAAAGACATCATAAAAGGCCTGGGAAGTCGTGGGAGGTGAAGGAAATCGCTGTGGAGCATCTACAACTCCTTCAAACTCGATTTTTCTATGTTTTTAGTAGTTTTTCCTTTAAGCTTTAGTTTAACTTATTAATGGTTGGCTAAACCTCTTAGCTAGGGCTACGAGGTGAAGCTTTTAATTTTTTACAATGTCTAATTCGAATTAGTTCAAGTAGTTTTAGGTTTTATGAAGAACACTTCTAATTCTAGTTTGAAATAAAATTAGTATTTTTAGTTAATCTTCTATCTCTTGTGATTTCTCTTACACGGGATTTTTTATTACTGAGATTGCTTAATAGGGTGTTGATTGATAAGATTTTGGGTTATAGAGATCCTAGACTCATCATGATATGTTGGATACTAGGGGATCTTACAAACTAAGTTTCCTAAGAGCTTATCTAGAACTAAACTAGAAGGGGTTCTTATCTTTTGATTTAATCTGAGATAGGTGTTTATGTATTGATTTTGGTTCAATAGAAGTTCAATTCATGCTTCTAAATCAAGTCTAGTGACAAGACTTGAGGAAGAATCATGAATGTGATCTTGTTTCATGAAGGATTGGGTTGTGTGATTGAATACACCCAATGCCTTACTTGATTATGAGAGTACCATATCAGTGGATGATCCATCTATGTTAGATGCATTGTGATGATTTGATTGCTCTATATTCTGATTGGATAGGGATAGAACTCCGATTGCAATTGTGTTATTGGCTTGAATGGTTTGAATTGGCATTGTGAATGATTATTAGTGGATCCTTGGCGCTCTAATGTTTAATTCCTTGATTTAGTTCTAAATTAGGTAGTTTTATGTTCTTAATTCCATCTATCGATACAAATCCGAATTTAGCCCATCCTAGTAATAAAACTTAGAATTGTTACAACAATCCATGAGGATCGACCTCGGTCTTACCGAGAATTATTACTACATCGCTGCCTTGCACTTAAGGCAAGCGAACAGAGGATAGCATGGGGACACTCACAACTCACACTATAAAGTATAAACCCCCCCAATGGGAGAATATATTATCGGTGACATATTTGCTACTTCTGTAATTTGAAGACAAGACCTTCAGCTCTATACCATGTCAGATCACCACTTTGATGCATATATTTTACCCATGTTGTCCATCCATTTTTCTATCATTTATGAGGCAAATCCAAATCTCAAGTGGATTGCATCGCAAGAAAACAATTGTGATTGAACACCCATAATTAAAAACTTCTTAAGGGCTATAAAAGTTTTAGATTAAGCTGCTATTAGTACTGTTGAGACCCGTAGAAGCAACGTATAGAAGAATCAAACAATGCACTCCAATCGCATAGGTAAATTCAAACAAAGAACACACCGGATTTATATGAAAAAATTATTGCGAGAAAAAATCATGGCATAAAGCGGTAATGCATGATAAAAATAAAGTTACAAGAGATGAATCACTTAACAATCGAAATTTTCGAGAGAAAATCCTAACTTTTTCTCTCTCCAAAACTCTCTCAACCCTTTAGAATGTCTTGCCTTAACCCTAATCTTGATTACACCTGCTTATTTAGCATATAATTAAAATTAGAAACAACTTACGCAAAACTACGTAAAACAACGCGAATCGTCGATCACTCGATTGGTTGATCAAGAGGCTTAGATCGATCGATCAACCGAACTTGTCAAAAACTGTCCAGAAAATTTCAACATAAATTCAGATTAATCCTGAGTGACTGACCAGGGTGGTCGATTAACCAATGGCCCCTTTTCAGCATAGATTTGAAGCATCCAATTTTAAACAAGTACACACACCCCACTGTTAGTACAACCACCCCCACTATTAGTAACATTGCAATGTTAGCCAACCCCACTTTGGAATCGATACCAACGAGGTTATCTTCACTCAGCCTACAACTTAAGCTACGGATCGGGGTGTCCAGGTCTATATGACTTGGTCAACATGTTGGATGACAAATAAACATTACAATGGACCTTAGGAAGTTTTTAATGGCTAGAGTTCAACACCGATGTTTTCCTATGGTGTAGTCCAGTTGAGATTTTGATCTGCCTCATTTTCAAGCTCATGCCTTAAAATTGGAAAAATGGATGGACAATGTAAAGTTCAACACAGATGTTTTCCTATGGTGTAGTCCAGCTGAGATTTTGATCTGCCTCATTTTCAGGCTCGTGCCTTAAAATTGGACAAATGGATGGACAACGTAAATAAAACACATACATTATAGTGGGGTCTAGAGATGTTACTATTGGCAAGGTTAGCATCCAACTCGAGCAGATCAGTTGAGGGGGGGCCTCACCCAACACCATATGGTGATTTGATAAGGCAATGTATTGTGGTCTGAGATGGGACCACACAAAGAATGTTCGAAAGTAGCAAGGTCAACCACGATTGATGTCAAATGCATGTAGACCAAATCTCATCACGTTAGGGCCTTATTGTGTTGGTGAGAATGCAGATTGTCTAGAAAGCTTGTCTTAAGAACTTTTGGCAACAAGAAGCTAGGTGGGTCTATGGTGATGTCTGTGAGAAATCCACTCCGTTCATCTATTTTGCTAATTCATGTTTAAACATGGGCCCAAAAATGATGCAAATCCAAAACTCAAGTGATGTAGGGAGAAGGTCCCTTGATCGAGGGCGCGGATCACACACATTCCTGATAGAGATGGGCCGGAAGAAGAAGAAGAGAAAATCGTATTTCGCCCCGGGACCGGTCGACTCTCACCCAAGAAGAAAGCCCAAAACCGGTTGGACTGTTTCGGAGCCAGTCCGACTGGTCGGCCCTCAACTTTGGCCGGTCAGAGGCCCTTGGCCAGTCGGTCAGCAGGTGTCCAATGACCTCCGCTATTTTGCAAATCTTCTTCGATTTTTATGATTCATTTCCTATTTCATCTAGGAGTATTTTCTTCTTTTGCAAGTTAGTGTTAGGCACGTAATTAGGGTTAGGTTTAGTCTATTTAAACTCTTTTTTGGTTCGTTGTTAGAGAACATTGACTATTTTAAACAAGTTTTTGAGTTTATCTCTTATTTTCTCGTGGATTCGAAGAAAATGTCTCGTGGATTCGAGATATCCCATCATGGATTCGACGAAGACAGGTTGAGGAGCCATGTAGATCCGAGATTCGGATTAGTTATCACGTGAGAGAAACGTTGCTCGATCTCACCACATTCCACCCCGCACCATCAAGTAAGCCGTATGATAGGAAATAATGAGAATTGGATGTCATCCACTATTGAAACATTTGTGGGGCACAAAAGTTTTGGATCAAGCTTAATATTTATGTGTTTTCAGCTCATCCCAATAGGAATAACCTTGAGATTGAAATGATGGCATCTAAACATCATAGTGGAACTTAGAAGAGAGGTTTCAACGGTGGGCATTTCTCCTTCCCAACTTTTATGTTGTGCAGCCCGCTTGAGTTTTAGGTCTTCCCCATTTTGAGCCCATGTCCTAACATATTTTTACCCCGATTGCCATTTAAAAGATAATTTTAAGGCAGGAGCTAAAAAGGAGGAGTCAGATCCAAGGCTCAATTGGACCACACCACAAGAAGCAGGGTGACAATGACAACATAATTGAAATTTTCTTAGGACCACCATGATGTTTATTGTCATCCAACCTGTTTATGAGATCATATAAGCTAGGATAAGGGAAAGCATAAATATCAGCTTGTCGAAAACTTTTATGCCTGGGAAGTTTTCAGAGGTAAGCATTCAATCCCCACTGTTTCATGGGGTGTGGCCCAATTGAGCCTTGGATTTTCCTTCTTTTTTGACCCGTGCCTTAAAATAGTGGATAAAACACAAACATCATGGTGGCTAAGGAGCCCCTGCAGGACCAGGTCCGTCCTTGAGTGGCAGATTGGGTACTACCCCGCCCGTCCCAAGCTAGGAACTAAGGTGGGCTCTTATGGCCACCATGATGTATGGGTTTCATCCACACTGTCAAGCCATTTTTGTCGTATCATTTTAGGGTAAAAGCAAAAAATTGAGGCAGATCCAAGGCTCAGGTGGACTACACCACTGGAACCAACAGTAATGATGACACTCACTGTTGAAACCCTCCTGGGGCCCACCATGATGGTTAATTGCCATCCAACCTATTCATAGATGAAGGGGAAAAAACAAATAGAAGCTTAATCCAAAACTTCTGTGGCCCTCAAAACAAAATTCAACAGCAGGTGTTTAATCCCACCGTGTGGTCCACTTGAGCCACGGAACTGCTTTTTTTGGAATTGTTCCCTGAAATGATATGGTAAAATGGATGAACAGTGTCGATGAAACCCATACATCATGGTGGCCCCTCAGTGTCCCTGCCTGCCCTCCCTAACTATGGGGCCCACCATGATGTATCTACGTTACATGCACACACCGTCCATCCATTTTGAAAGCTCATTTTAGGGCATGATCCAAATCTTAGGTGGACCATACCACAGGAAACAATAGTGATTGAATCCCCATCATTAAAAACCTCATGAGGCCAGCAGAATGTTTATTTATCATCCAACCTGTTGATAAGGTCACAGAGACATAGATGAAGAGACCACACACAAATCAACTTGATTCAAAACCTTGATGGCCCACACAAAGTTTTTAATGGTCGATTACCACTGTTTTCTATAGTACGGTCCACTTAAAATTTGAATCTGCTTCATTTTTTAAATCATGCCTTAAAATAAGTTTTCAAAACCGATGAAAGGATTGGATATAATACAAATACATCAAATTGGCCCCCACGGTCAGGGATCCCACCCACCACCGAAGCCGCACCGGACGTTCATAGTTACGGACGGCCAGGGTAGTGTCTGAGCCGTGTCCGACAACGGCCTGCCGTTCATTTTCACCGTCCCGTAATTTAATTAAAAAAAAAGGGGGGTATTTTAGTAATTTCAGATGAGAATTTGGATTTATTACGGCTGAGAAAACCAGGTTAAGTGGGCCCCACCTCGCTTCACGCAGCTTCTTAAGCGGGCCCCACCACCCTTTCCCCTCCCCACCCCACCCATCCCATTCCACCCCCGCTCTCTCTCTCTCTCTCTCTCTCTCTCGTCTCGAACACAAAGCCATGCAATACTACCCTCACCCCCTCACTCTCGGACTCGCTCCGAAATCCCTCTCCACCCCAAAACCGCTCGTCCCTAAAACCGGACTACCCTGTAAGCCCCGGTTTTCTGCCTCCGCCGCCACGTCAGCTCTTCCCACAACCATGTACGAACTCCTGTCGGTGACCGAGAGCGCCGGTCAGGACGAGATAAAGGCCGCGTTTCGGAAGTTGGCGCGGAAATGGCATCCGGACACATGCCGTTCAGATAACAAAAAGGAATACTTCACGAAGCAGTTCTTAGAGGCTCGGGAAGCATACAGGGTGCTTTCCGACCCTGTGCTTCGGGCGGACTACGATTATCGCCTTAAGAACGGTTTTAGCGGCGTTTTATTAAGGAAAAACGGAGATAGGAAAGCGGGTTTTGGGGACTGGGAAACGCAGCTGGCGGGTCTGAGGACCCGGTCCGACGGACGTGCCACGTCAGCCTCGTGGGGGAGTCGGATGAGAGCTGCCGCTACCGGAAATGCTGGTGCATGAGGTGGCCCTCGGGATTATGCTGGTGGGTCCCATCGTTTCGACTGGTTGGAGGCTGGAGCCGTGGAACTACTTGAGTTGGTAGTCCTGTGGAGTGGATAGGGCTGTAAATGGTCGGGTTCGTGCCGGGTTAGCCAAAACCAGACCCGCCCATTTACTAAACGGGTCTGGGTCCAAATTTTAAACTCAGACACTTTTACTAAATGGGCGGGTCCGGGTCGAGTTTGAGTCAATCCATCAGACCCATTTATAAATGGGTCCGAGTTTGGTAGAGAGAGATCCACCCAGGCCCATTTATAAATGGGTCGGGTCTAATGGTCCGGTTCTGGATCAAGTATGCAAGCATTTTGCAAGGCTTAAAACCGGGTCTGGACGGGTCTGGGCTAGACGGGTCCCTTGAAACATAGACCAAACCCGCCCACTTACTAAATGGATTTGGGTTGGGTCGGATCGGATCGGATCGGATCGGGTCTAATATAAAGGAAACCAGACCCAGACCCGTTTAGCAATTGGGTCTGATCTTGGCCCCAGACCCGTACCATTTAACAAGTGGGTCGGGTCTGGGTCGGGTCTAAATGGGTTGGGTCCGGGTGCCCCTCCACAGGTAGGACTATGGTTCTCTATTTTATTATTAATTTTTGTAAATATTTTTTTTTAAATTCATTTGTGGATGAAAATGCGTGTAAGCTTTGATAGAAGAGAGAAACGGTAGTCATTGAATCCCCACTGTTTCCTTTTGTGGGGCCCACTTGAGTTTTGGATCGGCTTCATTTTTTGTCTCATGTCTTACTATGAGCTCTTAAAACAGATTTACAGAGTGGATTTCTCACAGAAATCAGTGGGTGTTCAAATTGGGCTTCAAGATCAACTGGTAGGGTCCACCTTGATGTATCTGCCTTCTATTCATGCCATCCAACCGTTTTGAAAATTAATTTTAGGGTATAATCCTAAGTAGATCCGAATGTTAGGTGGAACATAGTACCAGGAAATAGCGGTAATTGACCATTAAAAACTTCTTCTACGACATAAAAGTTTTATATCAAGCTAATTTTCTGTGGTCTCTTCATCGAAGTCTTTGTAACCTTATCTACCGGTTGAATGGCAACTAAACATTCTGGTGGCCCGCATGAAATTTTTAACGGTGAGGATTCAATGACCACTCTTTCCTGTGGTGTGGTCCACATGAGATCTGGATTTCGAAATGGGTGGATGGTGTGGATGTAAGGCAAAGACATCACAGTAGGCCCCACAGGGATCCACCAAAACCGCGCCCATCTGTGTCCCCGGAGAGGGACGAGGATTTTTTGTGAAAGCTTTTGCATGAAGCTAGATATGGTCCACCAAAATGTTTGTGAGAAATACACTCTATCCATCTATTTTGATGGCTCATTTTTAGACATGTGACTAAAAATCAGGTGGATCCAAAGCTCAAGGAGGTCATACCAGAGGTCATACTAAAGGAAAAACTAGGGAAAGAAATGCTCACCGTTGGAACTTTACTGAGCTACACCTTTATATTTACATTCATACTGTTTCCTCTTCCTCATTTTTTGTCAAATGTCCTAAAGTGAGCTCACAAAACAGATGGCTGGGGGAATTTCTCACAAACATCACAGTGGGCCGCACTTAGCTTCCCAGCACATGAACTTCCTGCCAAAGTCTTTTGTGGAAATCTGCGTTCCTGTAAAGGCAACAGTAATTTCTTCTCATGGTTAAAAAGTACGCATTTTGGCTAAGTGGGGTGGCCATTTACGGGTTGGTACTCTGGCCCCCCTGCCATGACATATGTGTTTTATCCACACCATTTATCCGTTTTTCCAGATCATTTTAGGACTTGATCCCAATAATGAGGCAGATCTAAATCTTAGGTGGACCACACCACAGGAAAATAGTAGTGATTGAATGTTCACCATTAAAAACCTCCTAAGCTTCAATGTTTATTTGACATCGACCTATTATTTTGGTTATACAGATATGGATGAGGGGGAAAACAAATATAAGTTTGATCCAAAACTTTTGTGCTCCCAAGAAGTTTTTAATGGTGGATGTTCAATCAATTTCCTATATGTGGTCCACTTGAGCTTTGGATCTTCATCATTTTTGAGCTCTTGCCATAAAATGATCTGAAAAAATAGATGGATGGAATGGATGAAACACATAAATAGATGGATGGAATGGATGAAACACATACATCATGGTGACTAAAATGATTTGGAAAAATAGATGGATGGCATGGATGAAACACATACATCATGATGACGCTCACAAAGCATAAAAATGACGAAGATCCAAAGATCAAGTGTCCAAAACTTATTGGGGTCCACAAAAGTTTTGAATCAACATGATATAATTGGAGTTTTCTTTTCATCCAAGTTTGTGTGACCTTATGAAGGGTTGGATGACAAATAAACATCACTTGTGGGACATAGGAAGGTTTCAATTGGTGTACATTATTCTCCCACAGAGCTTTGACACC